>RJWT010001253.1:0-50346 GCA_004365215.1 Cuniculus paca | reverse complement strand
ATTATAGTATTTAAACATGATAAAATATCTCTCCCTAAGAGGGGAACTGGACTTTCAGGCATAATCAAAAATGAATGTGTAAACAGAAAGCCATCCCGGTTACAGCCCAGGGGTTGTGAAAAATAGTGAATTACCTCCTCTCCAGTGACTCATTGAAGTATGGCAACTGGAAGGAAGGCCAGGATTGAAAAGAAGGACTGAGAGACTTGCACCAGTGTCCAGCAATAGGCTGGTTTCTTTTCCCTCTATAGTCATGATTACCCAAGGCTCCTCCATGGAGATGACAGTCGGGCCAGAGGGAGAGAGCAGGGAGTGCCCCAGGGCCTATCAGTCCTGCTGGACCAACTGATAGGATGGGTCTGAACTCTGGGGCCTCGGCCTCAGAGGGTAGTTTGACCTCCAGTGGTCACCTTTGCAATCAGGGCATTGCTTAGGGGGCTTTTCTTGGCAGTCCCTCTTAAGGTGGCCTGGCTTGTGGCAGCGATGTTAGGTAAGTGTCGTCGAATTCTTCTTGGAGCCCCAGGAATCAGACTTAGGGTCCATTCCTCTTAATGCTGCAACAAAGGCAGCCGCTTTCTCTCGGTCTCTTTGTTTTCTCTCTTTGGCTTCCTCCTCATCACAGTTATAAAATACTCAGGAGGCAATTTTTAACATAGTATCAAGTGAGCTATCTGGAGAAAAAGCCATCTTTTGTAGCTTTTTTCTAATATCTGAAGCTGACTGAGTAATAAACTTATCTTTAAGAACAATTTGTCCCTCTATTGAATCAAGATCTAGGGAAGTGTGTTTTATCAATGCCTCCTGTAAACAGTCCAAGAAGGCAGAGGGGTGTTCCTCTTTTTCTTGTTGAATAACTGATAACTTAAAATAATTGAATGGTTTTGATCTTATTCTTCTTAGACCTTCAAGAATACATGTCTGGAAGCGTCTTCTGACCCAATCACCCACCTGGTTGTTAGGCCAGTAGGGGTCTTGGGTAGGGACTGCCTAGGAACCAGTCGGAACAGGTAGTTCCCCTGGCTGTCTATCTTCAGGCCTTCTAAAGTTAACAATATAATATTCATCTCCAAATGCAGTAGCAGCTTGTAATGCTGCTTGTCTCTCAGTAGAAGTCAATGTCTGATTTAAGAGTGACATTACATCTTTCTAATCTAGCTCATAAGTCTGAGAAAGTCCTCTAAGGACCTCAATGTACTTGTCAGGATCATCTGAAAATTTTCCAAGGTCTAATTTTATCAGTTTTAAGTCCCTCAGAGAAAAAAGTACATGAATTCTGGAAGTCCCAGACTGTCCATGTACTTCCTGTAAAGGATATTGTCCTTTAGGAGCTTGTATAAACTCAGCTAAGGATGGGTATAGCCCTGTAGAGGCCTGGATTACATCTGGTCTAGAGGTCTCATCCCTAACATTGGAAGGGCAAGTAGGGGAAACCTTAGGTTCAGTAATGGTGGGTGCAGATTTGATTAAGGCTGTCTTGTCCTCAGGCCCCAAAGGTTTGGGAGGAGCAGTTCTAGGCTCTAGGGTAGTAAATGCCTTAAGGTCCTGAAATGTGGAGTCCTCCTGTGGCTCACATTTACATTTAGCATATAAATAAGGAGTATTTCTCAATGCAAAGAAAGTCTGAGCATAAGACAATTTTGACCATTTTCCCTCCTTTTTACAGTATGCCTCCATTTGTAAGATAACATCATAATTAATACTTTCCTCTGCATTCCATTTTGGCTCTAGGGGGTAGGTAGGCCACACACGTGTGCAGAGAAATATCAATTGGCTCTTTTTCAACATGGAAGGGTTGAACATCTTCCAGTGCTTAAGAATGCATTCCAAAGTAGTAAGTGCCTTTGGCATTGAGTTACCCATGTCTGCAAGGTAAAAAGCAACATATAAGGCTATGAAATGCTTTTTGTACGGAATTGAACTCAGGAACCCTTTGCTGAGCTATTGAGCTATCTAATTATGCAAAATAGGAGGCAATAAAGGCATCCCTTTCTAGTCCTGTTTGATAATACCCTCAAGGCATCCCTTGGGTTGACCCTGCTCCAGGGCAAGTGGATGCAGCTGGAGAGTGGAAGATAAATTCGACTAGCCTATCCACCCTTGAACTGGCCTGCAATCTTGTCTTCCCTGATAGCTCATGAACTTTGTTTCCATATGACAAGTTATCGTAACAGGTATGTTTAAAGAAGGAAGCTTAACTTTGTAATAAACTATTGCTTTTATTCCTTGAAACAGGGCATATATGAAAAGGTGAGTTGGTAATTAGAGGATTTTTTCTGGCTGCACTTTGAAAGAGATCACCTCTGGAGATAGATAAGGTAACAAATGACTTGGGAAATTCCAGCCCTGGGCCCTAGGGCAAAGAAGCCTCAAGACACTTGTGTTAACCATCTAATCACTTGGGCAATCCTTCCTAGCAGGAGGACATGGCTATGTTTTACTTAAATTTTATATCTTTGAAGCGCACAGGTTAAATTTATTATATTTTAAAAATCACATTTTATAAGTTAGTAAAGGCATATCACCCTTCTAAGCACACAGAAAAGGCTGTTTACTCTTAATTAACATATGTAAGGCACAAATGCAAATCATTCCCCTACTAGCTGCTGTGAGATATAAATAGCACTTGCTGCAAGCTGTCTAAACAATCTCTGAAGGGAGGGGGTACTCTAATAAACTTAGGGAGAATTCCTCATCTACTAGCAGAGAGATAAGTATGATAGGTAAGTGGAGATTTTCTGTGGTCATGAGCCAATGTTTACTGAAGAAATTTTTGAGGGACCAGAGAGTCACCCTGGCCAGGATTCTCAGCAGTTCTCAGTTTCTATTCACCCAGATTACCAAAGATCACTCTCCAGAAAGGCATCCAGCTGTCTGTGTGGTCAACATTCCATTGATTCCATTGGCCACTGGCTTTAATGGGGATTCACCAAACAGATGCTGGGGAAACCTGTCCTCTGCTTTGAAGGGTGGCAACTGCTCTAAGAGCAATTATTAGCTGGCAGAGTGACCACCGTTTGTCAAGGTTCTAAAAGGGATAGTTAAAAGCCTGAGCAAGATTGTTACCTAGTAATTTATAATGAAAGTTTTAAAGTCCACAACTTGAAAGGTTGGAGAACCTCCCTAGTCTAAATGTGTTTAGGTCCCATAAGTGTGCTGCTTTTGAAAATAGCTCCTTCTTGAGGTTCTTTCCACTGTGTCTCAGGTCAATCTCCACAAGAGATTGTGCCCAGAACACTAAGCTGGGACATGGCTTTTATGTGTGTTCTCCTGGACAGGCAAAATTCCGATGTCTCATCTGACCCAGAGACGGGGTATGTGTCCTTTATCTAAGATGACTTCCCTGTCTTTGGCATTAGCAAATGCTCATTTTCTATGGGTTTGACTTAGGAGAAAAGGTAGGAATAGTCTAGAGTCCTTTCTGATTTTACATGCCTCTATAAGGAAAGTACAAAGTGAGGGAGATGATTAGAAGTAGAGTCAAAGAATGGAAACTGAAGCAGAACAGGCTTGACATTTCCTCTAGAGAGTAGAGGAGGATCAGAACCAGTCTGTCTCAGTGAAACCTCGCCTCCAAGTCTTAGAGACCGGCCACCAGCCTAATGCCATTTAAATGGTGGAAGGAGTCCCGGTTTTATTGTAGACATGTATATTTTTTAAGTCTGGGCTAGATTTCATTTAAGAACTATTCTACTAACAGTTCCCTCTAGCGCTACTGTACAAATATCATCAAGCAAAGAGTACCAGTAAATTTAGCCACTAATTTAAATGCAACATGTACAAGAACAAAATAATAAAAATGTCCCATAAAAGAAATATCATAACCTTCCCATGTTTTAACTTAGATTTATCAGTATTTTAACAAAATTATATTGAGACAAGCCAATTAAAAACAATGGGCAAAAATAGATCACAAGCAATTATCACAAGTAATTATAAGCAACTGGCAGAGACAAACCAAAATTTGAAGCATAAAAATTATTTGTTACCTAAACGAGTCCCAGTCCAGAGTCTATGAAGCAAAAAGTCAACTCTTCCTCCATCCAACGATCTCGGTGCAAGACCTCCAAATAATACAGGGGAATGAAACTTCTAACCCACTATGTCTGGTATGAGTTCGTGTTCTCTACAACCAAAGAATGAATTTTAGGAACAACAGAGGTTAAGAGCAGAATATATTTATTGGGAGAAAGAAAGAAAGCTTCTGTCCGAGGGACAGAAGGGGTCCCGGAGCGGGTTGCCCAGCATTATCTCTTCTTGTTGGAGTGCTCTCTTAACTAATATGTAGTGACCTTTTTTTTTTTTTTTTTTTGCTGCACCAGGGATTGAACTCATGACCTCACACTTGCCAGGCAGGCGCTTAGGCCACTGAACTAGATCCCCAGCCTTTTTGTAGTGACCTTTTTCTCTCTTCCAATCAGTTTTAGCCTTTTCGTGAGATTAAAATTGCTACCTCTGTTTGTTTTCAGGGTCCTGGCACATGAAATATTGTTTTCCAGCCGTTAATTTTTTGTCTATTGAATGATATTTCCATGTACTTTTGCTTCATTTCCTCTTGGAACTCGTCGATTTTCTTCATGTTTTTTTTTCTACAAACTTTTCATACAGTTCCTCTACCTGGTATTTCCTTTGCTCTCCAACTGTGCTCCCTTGATCTGCCTTAGGAGAGTTGGGAGACCTTGTGAATCTTGTGTTGCTTTGCTTTTCCATGTTCCTGTATGCATGTGTATGGTTATTTTTTTGTTCGCTTTAAATTTTATTTTGTGTGACCCGCCAGGAGATCCAAATATTGGTATAGAACAAAAACCAGTTGTTACCCACTGCTATGTTACCTTGGCTCTAATAGTAAATTCAGTGGCATCAGAGGTATCAAATGTCAGTTAGATACTGACAAACCCTAGGAACTGCTATGGACATCCTTAACCAGCACTAGAGAGACCATGATTTTAGTGATGACACTTAGGCCACCCATGTATTAGCCTCTATGATTCAGACCACTGGTTTCTGCTAGATGTAGGCAGAAGTGCCAGAGCTCAAAGATACCGCTAGACTAATTGCCTTTCCCTTCAGGACACCACTTCTGATAATTTTGCCCTTCAAACCTGATTTCCTTCAGTGGAATACTGGCCCTGCGAACTTCCCGGTCTTATCCTGGTCCTCCCAAGGGGTCGTGGCAGAAACCTATTTAGATCTCCCCTCTCCAAGCCTATCTCCCAAGGTTTTCTCTCACTCAGTCTCTGTGGTGGGGTAACGCTTCCGTCCCGAAGTGGAACTTTTCTCCTGGGTGTTGGTCTCTTCTTCAGTCAGGTGGGTCTACTAATGTTGCTTCTGTTGCTGCTTCCTAGGAGATCCCAAGAGTGAGCCCTGGGGGCATCAGCCAGCGGGCAAGGTGCTCAGGTAAGTCAGTGTGTGGCTGGACATGCTGAGATACTATCTTAAAATACCTCAGTGCCAAGGTCCTAGTTTCAATCTTCAGTACAAAAGAAGTGAATTTTGAATTGAATTTTACTTTATGTCAATTATACCATGATAAATCCAACATTAAAAAAATAAAATAAGTGGGAGGTATCCATTGCTTTTTTTTCTTCTATAGAAACTTAGGCACTTTTCCATAGTGGGGAGCTTTGCATAGTCATCAACAGTGGGAGGTCCAGGGGAACCTGTTATTTCCTTTCCTCAAGCTAGCAGTTGTTGATTCCACTCAATTTGTGTTTGCACAAGTCAGAGTGACCACTTTGTATTCCCGGTGCATGACTCCTAACCCAGTTCCTGTAAATGGTCATGATCAAGGCATTGGGGAACCCTGGTTAATCCTCTAGCAGAAGCAACTCACCTGCCCCCGGGTTTTGCAGAGGCAATCATAGCTTTATGGGTACCAGTTCATGAAAGTGACTAGAAAATCCGGGAAAGACCTTTGAGTAATGTTACTTCCTTAAGTACTTGGTTTTCATTCATCAACTCACCTATCTATCCTGTCCATTCATCCATCCATCCATCCATACATACATCCATCTGTTCGTCCCTGTATCCACCCATCTTATATCTAATGAACAGTTAGAAGGTGACAGACGTTCTGTTAGGAGCTGAAGACGTAATGGTAAATAAGTTTAGAAAGGATTCCTCCCAACATAGAGAGGGTATGTTAGCAGATAAGAAATCCAGTTTGATAGGTTTTTTGATGAAGGAAGTGACAATAGAATGGGAAAATGTGGTTTGAGTGCTTCACCCAGACTCAGGCTAAGAGAATGCTTGTAGAAGTCACATTTTATAAACCGAGGTTTGAAGGTCATTAGCAATGAGTAAGGCAAGAAAATAGCCTATGCACAAAACAGAAAGTTAGAAACTATATGAGTTGGTACTCTATTCTGTGTGGTTTGATTGTAATATGTCTGAAGGTGTAGGCAACTATTCTGAAGATAACAAATATTATGGCAGCCAATGCTGTTTTGCTAATATCTTGAAATTCTATATTGCGTACATTGTTCTGCTTTGTTTGTTTTGTTTTGTTATGTTTTGTTTTGTTTCTACTGTTTTAGTTTGTTGTATTTTGTTTGATTTTACTTATCCCTGATGGTATGGGCAAGTATACTGCAGATAACAAGAGACATTATGGTAGCCTTATTGATTGCTTTTTTTTTTTTACCCTGTTTAAAAGTCATGTTTCATGTTCATTGCTTTGTTTTGATTGGCTTTACTCTGTTTTGTTTTGTTTGGTTGTATTCTTTTCAAAATAAAAAAAAAAAGAAACTATATGAATTGGAAAAGTGAAGGGAAAATAAAAATGGACATCAGTATTATCATAAATGGGGGTATGTGTGCGGGTTGGAAATGATGGGGACGAGCTGAGACATGAGACCTCAGAGAGAAGACAAGGTTCAATGGGGGATTTGTTCTCTCTTTGGAGAGTTTGAGCTTCATCCTAAGGACAAGAGGGTTTATTGTGAAAGAATATTCTATATTTTTAGGGTAATCATTCTTACCTTGAAAGGAATTGGATTAGAAAGGAATGAAACTGGAAATAAGAAAAGTTTAAGACATATTTAGAAGTAATGAAACAGTTTAAAAAATGATTTTAACATCATATATTTCACTATTTCAAACTGTATTTGTCACAATTGTATATGACACAATTTATGAATTTTAGGTTATGGGCAAATTGAAGAAACAAATCTTAATTTTCAGTGGTAGAAATATCCTCTGATTATCTGAACATAATTTAGAAGAGAATAAATTAAAAATCCCCTTCAGGAGCAGTTTTCCTGAAAGCAGTTTCTGAAGTGCTCCTACTTTCATTGGAAGGCATGCTGCAAATAGAGTAGATGGGTGGCTGTGTTCAGATGTAGTTTCACATTCTTCTCCTTGCATGAGCAAATGGCTATATGATGCCAAAGGAGCTGGAGTCTTTGACACTGCAAATATCATGTGGAAGATACCAAAAAATTAAAAATTAATTGCAGTATACTTTTTTACTTATCCAAGTGTAACAATTCAAACTGTGTCTTAAAAAACATTACAACTGGGGACTCTTATAGTCCTATAGTCAGCTTATATACTTATAATTGAGAATGTGTTAGAACATATTGAATTCTTTTTAGATATTAGATAATATTAGAATAACTTAGTAATCAGTAGCTCAGTGCTCCTTCTTAGTATCTCTTTGCAGTAGTTAGATTTAGCAAACCAATAGTCTTGTAGGCTGGGGCCAGACAGCAATACAGAGATGGATAGGCAAGAAATCAACTGTCTTAATGAGCTATCATAGCTGATCAGATCAGTGGTTCTGGAGGAGTACATTCTGGACCAGTGGCAAGGCACCATGTCTCTTGGAAACAGCAGTCATGTAAACTGGAAACCTTCCACTTAGTGGTTCTCTAACCCGCTCAGTCTGAACCCCTGAAGGCTCAAGGTAGCTGAGGTAGACAAGCTACCAGGAAGCTGTTGTGGGCTCAGCTGTCTCGAGGCTTTGTGAGGTTGTGACAGGGTGCTGACCCTGTAGCCACCCTCCGCCTGGCAGGTACCCATGTTCCTGACTCTGTCACAGAATGAGGTCTTCTGGCTGTGTGGGGAAGAGAGATGGTAACAACACCAAAGGGGCTGCGGGTGTGCTTCCTCTGTAGACCAGGCAAGGAGAGTTACCTTAGTGAGAATTAAGGCTGATGTGGCAGCCACGGGGTTTATCACACTGGCCGATGGGCTATTACCCAAGATGGATCGCCTCTACAGCAATTTGTCACAGGCGAGGGTTTGCATGAGTGTAGGTGCAAAGGTATTCTCTGGGATACCGGTGGCCATCTACTTCACCACTGTGATGCGTAGACTGTGGAATCTGCTCCTTTTCTGATTGCTCCAGCGAGCATAGAAAGGGCAATTAAAAACTGAATGCTCCACTGAGAATGTGAGATGATCAGATGCCTCTCCAAGGCTCCGACAGTGGCCTGTCTCCTGGAGTTGTGGGGACAGTCGCTAAGTCTCCAACCAGATGTCTGCAGGTACCAGTGCAACACAAACGCCCACCTGTCCAGGCACCTTCTGCTCAGGGGAGGGAGCTGGCGGGTGGCATGCAGTGGAACTCTGGCGAGGGAGAGGTGACATTTACACAGATTCTGGTGATTCTGAGGTATTTGTACCTCCCAGCTGGAATTCCCTGAGCTCTCCTGCGCCACCCCCCAGGAACTATCTTTTCCTGCGTAATCACTTTTCAGTGACTACACCTCAGGTTTTTCCCAAACTGACTCTGACATCCAGAACCTACCTCCCAAGCATCTTTAGTTCCTATGGACACTCAGATGTGGCATAGGAGGAGAAGGAGAAGGGCAGCTCCAGGAGCGGAACCTGAGCGTCCAAGGAAGCTCTGTACCAAAAGGTAACCTGGCACTGACAAAGAAGTGGGTTCTAGAGGAGTTTGTCAAATAACGATGAAGTGACAAAACCAGGGGTCTGACTGATTGGCTTGGGGCTGGAGATTTCATACACTGGCCTGAGAGTCTAGGAATGTGTCCTCAGTGCTTGACTAGCCACTCAAGCCTGTCCTGAGGAAGGCTGACAACCGGTGAAGAGGCAGTGTGATAACCTCCCTGGGTACAGTGGAGTGCATTTCCCTGGGACCCCTGGAGGCCTTGCTCAGTCACAGATTTCCTCCCTATGTCTGCTCTGTAGGTCCAGAGTGCGCTCAGATGACTGGTGATGTCGATGTGGCTGGCTGGCAGGCACCACACTTAGTGTTGTAGAGGGGAGTCTGAGGGGTCAGGGATGTAGGGTGCTGGCTGGGATGTACCCCAGTGCAGTCTGCTCTGCCACCTTCCACCATGTTCCTGAGGTAGGGATATGCAAAGATGCAATTTGGAGGGGGCAGCAGCCTCCTGCAGAGGCTGTGTTGATGTCCCCTGTAGGCTGAGAAAATGCCAGGAGGGTTTTCAGGTATGGGTCAGGAGACATGGGATTATAAGGTGGCTGATGCCATCACCACCACAAATGGCCACAGGGCAGCCTTTCTCCACTGGATCCATGGCAGAAGCTGACAGATTTTGAGACACTGTGCTTGCATTCCCAGGTGGAGACGTTTTGGGTCTTGAGTGTGGAAGGTGACCCTGCCCTGTGAGACATGGCTGTAGTGAAGCAGGCAGGAAGATATTAGGTTTAGAGTGGTGATAGAGAAGGCACCTTCTGGAAGACCTGACGTCACTGTAACAATGACATATGGGAAGCAGATAACTTGCTCTTTCCTAGTACCTTTTGACAACTGGCAAGACAGCACTTGGAGATCGCCCATATTCAACGTGTTCATAACATTTAACAAGAAATATTTTAGTGAAGTCACAAATCAGTTTATACTATCCACTTTTTCTCATCTTTCTTTAATATCCCCAAAACAGAGCCAAAATAATTTTTTTCCAAATTAAAAACCAAGGATGACATAATAAAGATAATTTTGGTTTTATTTGTTTTCAATATTTCTTTCACAGAAGAATGACAGTGTTTATTAGTCATTTTGTTCTCATTTAGCAGCCATGGAGAACATATTAAAAAATCTTTCTTTTTAATCATGCTAGGTCAAATATAATTTCTTGACAGATAAACAGTCTCTTATAGTCTAATTTCTAATGTTGTATTCATAAAGAAGTAAGCACAATTTTTTTCACTGAATAAATTTATCAGTTAAATAATTTTAAGATTATTCCTAGTTATGCATCTTAATATTCTGGACAGATACAGTTTTTTCACTTGGTAATACTGGCTTTAGGTTTTATATTAGCATCCCTGAGATTCTGCAGCTGTCTCAGTAGTTTCTCCTCATCTCTAGATACTTGAGGAGAAGTCCGGGGGCATTACAAAACTGATCTGAAAGAGAAGCCAGATGGTGTTCATGCTATAAGTTCTGTGTTTAATAAAAGTGAACTTGGGTTTTCTTTTTTTCCAATTGCCCTCATCTCTCTTCAACACTTCGTCCCCTCTTTATTTACAAAAAGTTTGTTTCCTTTTTTTCCTTCTGAGTGAGATATATCATGTACAGGTACAAACTCTCTATGATGAATGTTATCACTGCATGGATCTAAGATGTACCAATAAAATAAAAAGTTAAAAAAATAAAAGTGAGCTTGGAATATCAGAGATACCTCCTGCAGTCTGTGTGGTGACTGACGATAATGAGAGGTTCACTTGCTGAGGGTACGAGGTACTTGTATGCTGCAAAAGTCGTGAAGTTACAAAGGGATGACACCTGCACATAGTTTACTTCAGTAATTCAAATGTTCCTTTTTTAAAGTTAAAAATTACAAAATATCTGCTCCATGATCAAACAATATGTGCTGTACAGAGGTAAAACTGAAAGATCCCTCATTCCTTCCTACTCCTTCACTCCGAGGAAATTTGTTGCTGGTTCTACATTTTACTCAACTCACACCTACATAACTACATAGAAGCCTAACTATTTATATTCTCATGTAAAATGTGAAAAGGTGACACACAATATTCCAGAACTTTTCTTCTATCTAAATTTATCTATTGCTATTTTTCTCTTCTTTGTGAGCACAGACTTGGTGATGGGTCACCTCAATAATCTTCAGTGTACCTACTCTAACTGTTACTCTTTTTATCGAATGGATTTCAATATACCTAGAGCAAACATTGTGATTAACTTATCCAATGTACTGTGAGCAGCCTTTATATAATCATAATTTTCTTACTATTCTAAATACAGTATGGAGCATCGTTTCATATGGATTCACTAAAGTCAGTGTATCTCAGTATGGTAGATTCTAAAGGAAGAAGAGTCCATCTGGATCATTGTTATCCCTGCACAGCTCACTTGGCTTATTCCAGAAAATTTCAGCCCTTTTTGTAAGAAATTCTTCATTTTTTTTTATTTTAAAGAAAATAGGACAAAACAAAACAAAACAGAATGAAAAAATCAAAAGAAAACAGAATAGAGTCAAACATAATATAGCATTTCAAAGCAGAACACTGCAAGCTAAACAGGTTTTCAAAACATAACAACAGGAGATTAACAATGGTTACCCTAGTGTCTCTTGCTTTCTTCAAAATGGTTGTTCTTACATTTATAGACAATAAACTCAGATGAAGTTTAGGGCCATTTTATCAAGTTTCTTTGCAGTCCTGGAGTTCCAGTGAGATTCTGATGGAAACCAGACTGTGGTCGCAGGTTGCTTGACCATGGAAGAACCCCTGTAGTCCTAACAGTCTGGTCTTCGTTGTTACCTGTTGCCTAGTTATAAGGTGCATCTACCTACTTTGATTGGATGAAGAACTGTCTATTGAGTCTTCTTTGATTAGGTCCAGGAAAATCTTTTCTTTTTAATACAAATTTTATATTCATTGACTTCATTTTCAGAAATTTTTAGTAATTTCCTCTACATGTCTCAATGGTCGCTCCATGTGTAGAAAGTGACAGTTTTCTTCTCCTTTCCAATATTTTTAGTTCATTCACTTTCCAGCCATGCGTATTCCATTAATAGCTACGGGTCTATTTTCTCGCTTTCTCTTTGTCCAGATGGTGTTTCCACCAGCCTCCAGCCAGGAGAAGTATTTCAGAAAATTTTTGTATTTCTCTTTGTTCTAAAAGTATTGACCTTGCAAATAGTTCCGCAGGTGCTCGACAGATGTTGAGTCATTTATGCCTGAACCCTTGACAGCTACGGTGTAGCCCATGGGCTCTCATGGTCGTTGGCTTCTTCACATGTTATTTTCCTACCCAGGAGAACACACACTGAAAATGTACTTTTCTTATTGTATCTATATTTCCAGCACTATAGGTATAATATTGTTAATTGTATTCTCTCAACATTTTTAAAGGCTTCTCTGTAAGGTTAGTTTCCCATCCTGAAATTCCTATTGCTTTTTATTTGTCAGTTTTATTACTCATTTGCTTTTATATCCTACTTTTTAAGCATAATACTAAAATACTTTTTCAAATCATTAAGAAAACAAAATCATATTCCTTTTTATTAAACTAATGCTTAAGAATTCCCAACAAAAATTGTATTAGTTTGCAATTTTCACCATAATAAGCAGATCTTTGATAAATATCCTTAATGATACATCACATTTTCCCCTTTAGAATTAATTGTTGAAATTGTGATTATGTCAAAGAGCTGTAATTACATAGATTTTGCATATTTTGAATTTGGCTTCCAGAAAACTTACTTCCCTTTGCTTTCCCAGTAATTTATGAGCTTTTATTTCCCTATGTTTTTGATAAATTCGGTCCTTTCATTTCTTGGTCAATCTGGTAATACAGATTTGTGTTACACTGTTTTTCTGTGTGATGACACACAGACAGTGTTTGGTAAAATGGTTGTGCAGGACAGACTTGTCCCATCTCTGATTTCCATGGCAATGTCCACAGGGTCTTCCCACATACCACAGTGTTACCTCTCAGTCTTAGATGTTAAGAAACATAATTGGTCTTTAAAAATTAAAAATGGGAAGTTGCTTTCACCAGAACTGTTTTACCTTACTCATTATGCTGTCATTGTTGATGTAAAAATTGGATTAAATTATTTGTTATTCTTGGACCATTATTGGACTATTGTAATAAGCCTAATTTATTATAATTGATCAGTACTTGACAAAATGGTTGACTGAATCATTCTTTTATACAATGCTGTATTTATTTCTAAGTTATTTAGGATTTGTATCACTATTATGTGGAGAGAATGGACTACACATATTAATGCTGTCTTTTTTGGGTCTTGGTAGCAGAATAACACTCCAATTTAGACACTGCTGTTGTTATCCCACTTTACCAGTGAAGAACTTATGGATAAAGACTAAAGCACCTTTTGTAGGTCTCTGAGATCTACAAGAGCTGAGATGGTATTGAGCCCAAATGGTTGGAGTTTGGATGCCCGGTGTTCAGGTGCCACATTGTCAGAGCAGTGCCAAGTTCAGAGCACAGCAAGGATGTGCCTCTCAGAGACTGCCCTTAGATGTTGACATGCAGAATGTGACCAAGTACTCATAGCATTTCAAAGCTTTTTTTTTTTAAAGTGACTTCAGTCACTTAAAGGACTCTGTTCTATGTGTCAACTTCCCATGAATTCTTTTTCTTATTTTCCTTCAATTGCTTGACATTATATGCCAGGATAGAAACTTAATTTGCTTAGCTGTGATTTCTACCTGTGTTTTCCTTTCTCACTAACAATAGAAGTATATGCATCTAACACATCTTCAGATATATCCAATATCTTCTTTATATGTTGTATACATTGCATAATATTTATGAATAATAAGTCTACAACATCCTCAGCTAGTTTTCTGAGAAAGGCCTAGTTGGAGACAACATGGCCCTCACCTGAGAATGATGCCCTGGCTGGGTGCAGGCAGGTGTCTTCCAGTCCCTGCTCTGCTGATTCAGGAGTGGAGGCAGTCATTTGCTTGGTCACACCTGGGTTGCCTCTGTTTTCCTTGGAAGCTGCCATTTTTCTCCCACTATTCTCAAATTCTTTAGCATGTTTCCAAAGGTGAGCCTTGAAAAGTGCAGCTTACTTCCTCTGAGTGGCATCTTCAATCTGAAAATCTGTGCTCCTCTCTAGATCTGCTGGGGACATCTCTCTTACTGTTTATTTGGCAATTTCTTCACCCTCTTGTCAGTTTTAACAACTACATTTGGTTAGCCGTAGAATGATATATTTCTATTTTTTCTATTTCAGTTTTTATTACTTTTTAACTTTTCTTTTACACACTTCATAATCTTTGATGACTTGCTTCCATCGGAGTGATTATAATACTTTGGATGGTCTTATCTGTAGGAGCATCAATATCTCAAATTCACTATGCATTTTTTCTTTTTACTCTAACTCAAGCAGAGACTTGGTTAGTCAATGGGTGTGAATGCTTCTGGTTTCTGCTTACTATCCCCACACGCGGTAACATCTTCTTTAGGGCGTATCCTCGCAGCATCTCCCGTCAGGTTCTGAATTTATCTCAGAATTTCCCTACGTGACTTAATAAAAGGAATTTTTTTTTAAAGAAAAGATGTTTTATTAAGGCAAAATTTGCATACAGTGGCATGCACAGATCTAAATTTACAAATTTGTTAAGTGTACACACTATTGTACCTATCTTAGGTGACATTTCAACTATTCCAGAAAGTTCCCTTCTATCCTTTTCCAATCAATCTGCCAAAGCAATCACTGTATTGCTCTTTTTTGAACCTCACACACATAATCATACAAGATGTACTCTATTTTGTTTTTTGCATGTTGTGTGTATGTATACATACAGAACATGGATAACTATACTACTAATTTGTTAGTTCATCAAAAAGAACAGTTTGTGTTGTCATTGTTTGATTGTTTGATCATTTTTTATGCCTAAATCTTGTACTCTGAACAACTACTTTTAAGATAACACTATGCAATATATTAACTAGTGTTAATTTCCTATTATTTTTTGAAATTCTGTATTGTTTAGCTCTTTTTTGTTTTAAAATATATATATATATATATAATTATATATAAAGTCAGTGACTATATATGTAGTATATATATATTATATATATGTAGTATGTATGTATATATTATATATGTAGTATATATATATATATATTATATATATGTATAATTATTTCTACATGTTTGAGAAAGGGTCTTTTTAAGTAGCCCTGTCTTTAACTTGCCATATAGGCCAAGCTGGCCTCAAATTGATGATCTTCCTGCCTTAACCTCCAAGTGCTGATATTACAGGTGGATTATCTTCTAGATATAAAAAAAGGTTACCTTCCACGTTGACCTCTTTCATCACTGAAGATAAACAGCTGACAACTTGCATGACTATTCTTTTACGCAGTGCCGGTATATAATTGGTGATTGCTAGGAAGTTCAAAGTGCATCTTTAAGAAAGTTTTAAATAGACATTGTAAACTATTACTGTTAGGTCATAATACAGGATTCATAAAAGAATTTCTAGTAAAAGAAATTATTTGTGCACATAAATAAATTACTGTCCCTCAAAACAAATTGGGGGGAGGATTTAACCCTGAGATATACAAATAGGGTTAGTACCACTGCCTTGCCCAGATAACGTGAAAGTGTGGTAAGGACAGACCAGTGTTAAAATTGATAATATCACTTAGAAACAGATTAAAGGGAATAAAAGCATTCAAGATTCGACTGGAGAGTAGAAGGAAAACTTTTGTTTCACCACCTCCAGGATCATGATATTGTCAACAGGTTCATGAAAGCAGATAAAAAGTTGTATCTGCAACCAACATGACAAAGAATCTGAATTGAAAAGTAAATTTAAATCTCCCTTTTAAGGTCAAATCTTTTAAAATATGGGTTACTACTAAAATGGACATATTACTCAGAAACAAAAGAGTGAATTACTGATAAAAGCAATCATTTTTGAGCCCTAATTCATTTTCCTTTCAAACTCTGAATTTATTAAGATTTTGACAACTTGAAGTTTTCTAACAAGTTATTTCACAGCTTAGTGCCTACCTAACAACCTTATCTGTGAAAGTTATTCCTTATTGTGTGTGATGTATACCTCCTCCTCCTTCTGACTAATCTTTCCTCCCAGTATTTCCCACATTTTAGAATCTGAAATCAGCATCGAGCGAATATAGAAAGACAGAGGTTGGGGGATGGAAGCTCTGGTCATGAGAAGATCTCTTTTGTAAAGTACTACTCAGGTCTGAACAAGGGGAATGACTGCCCACATTTCTAGTTTATTCTATGTGTTTCTTTCCATGAAGAGATAATGGAATTTAGGATAACTCCACTAATTCATTTTTTTTCTCAGGTTGTTTCAGCCTTTTGAGGGTGTTTCATGAAATGTTTAGGGTTATCTTTGTTTATTTTCATTTCCTTCATGGTTCTGATAACTAACATGACTACCAGCCTTCATTTCTGATGCTGTTGCAAGTTTTATATTTTGCAGCAATTTGGGAGAGGCTGTTAGAGGTTGCAAGTGAAATACATATTGTTTCATATTCTAGAAATATTAGCTCTTTGCTAAAAGCACCATCTTGAATGTCAATATTAATCAGGTTGCTTATTCATCTCAGTTATTATACTGGAATCTGTTCTAAAGGAAAGATGTTCTGGTGGCTGCTATTATCTCTGGTTTGTTAAAACCTCTGAAGGAGGGACAGATTTATAGAGCAGGTACAGGAAAATTGAGGAGAGAGAAGCTAAATGTTCTGGCCTCCAAATCCCTTAGAGTTATTGGGGTTTGGTGCTGATGAAATGGGTGTTTTGAAATTATTAATAAGCTACTTCTGTTTAACTTGAAAGAATGACCACAGATTTAAATACTGAACTATAATGGTAAACTTTGTAATAATGGTAGGAAAAGAAATAATTTTTTGGCATACATTAAAATCTACTGAACATTTTGTGTTTCCTAGGAATGTGTCTTCATCCCTATAGGACTAAAACTAATATTATAGATTAAAAGTTTCTGTACTTTTAATAATATTAACATTTGTGAAATTAGTTTGTCTCAGGGTGCAGCCAGAAATACCACTGGTCTTGGAAAGTGACATAAATGTCATTCTTTGAGGGGAGATGCTGACCAAAGGAATGATAAGATTGTTTAAACTAGATCAACATGAGTCATGTAACAAGCCATTCTATTCCAGCTCTGTCTCCTGACGATAGCTCCTGTACAATAAGTTACAAAATGCTTTTCTTCTGCATCTTTGTTCTCATGTCCTTAAATTACAAATAACCTCGGAGGTCTCAGTTGGTTGTTGTTTCCCTCAGTATCTCTCAGGAAGCAACCCCTCTGATTTGTCCACGATTAAATTGGATCTCATCTTGGAGTAGTCTTTCTCATCCTCTGCACAGCCGTGGTTGTACACTCTGACAATATTATTACTTACATAATTAATATTAGAAATATATTTACCAGAGGCATGAGTCAAGTAGCATGCCCAGGTGTGGTAACACATAAGACCAGAACTCCAGCCTCCACTCCCACGGTACCCACAGAGCTGACCCTGGGGGTGACGTGGACACCTGCGCACTTGTTGGCCATGACAGTGACTACTCCCAAGTTTCAGGCTTTGGGTGCAGGAAAAGTAAATAAGTTTAGAGATATTTTCACATGTAGTGACTTTGTTTTCTTATAACAACCATACCATAACATTCACCTTTGATCTACTCATATTTTTTCAGAAAACATCTCTTAGTTACATGTTTGTAGAATCTAATGTTAACCATCTCATATTACATATGGGGAAATAAGATTTAGGGCAAACTTAATTATTTAAATTAGATATTAAAATAACTTCATAAAGTTGTCTTAAAGATTAATAGAAGTAGGTTTTGTATATAAAGATTAAAAACTACAATTTATGGATTCTATCATTAATATTTCTATGAATAAATTTGCCCAAGTTATAAGGTTGTAATATGATTTTAAAGGTTTTAAACCACAACTTTATGATTTCATGATTCATAATCTCTTTACCAAGGTATGGTATTTTATGAATCCTTCTAAATATATAATTCCGAACTTTATTGCATAGTGGTTGAATTGGACCTAAGAACATATCTCTTGTTGAATTAAAAATCCAATATGGTAATAGGCCCATAACATTTCACTGAATGGAAAATTATCATTCAACCAACTTTATTCCAATACTATTCTCACTAGCATATGAATGTTTTGATCTTATCGTCATTGAATTTTTTATTGAGATTAGAATTTAAACAACAAACATAGAACTGAAAACAGTGAAACAGCTCTCGAACTGAGCGACTGGTGAGAGGAGTTTGAGTTTGGCTCCTTCTTTCCTCCACTGATCCCAAAAGGTGTGGCTGGTGAGAGATGTCTGAGATCCACCCCTCCCTTGCTCCAGGGGAGGCCTGGGGGCCTGGACACCTGCAGGAGCATCAGCAACACAGTAGAATCCTGGCTAGGGCATGTACAACAGACAGGCAGAACTAGAGCTGTGGAAATGTCTCATGCAGTAGTAACAATATGTGCCAACAGGTGGTAAGTTAGGAGAACCAGCGTTGTGCTTGGGGACAAGGACTTGAGGAATAGAAGCCTTTGGATAGGGCTGCCCCCCTTTTTTCTCATATTCTCTCTTCCTTTTCTTTTCTAAATGACTGAGGAGAACTCCAGCCACATAAAACTAATCCCATCCCCCAAATCCAGAGACAAAGATCAGACCCAAATGTAGCAAAAATCCACCTGCAATCTTAGCCAGAATACACATTTCTGGGATCCAACTTGGACCTACCACAGAACTGTAGACCCTAGAGGAATTTCACTACTATCAGTTTTCTCTGTCTGATGAGTTTTCAGCTGGATTAGTGTTTTGTTTTTCATTTTGTTTGTTTGTTTTTATTGTTCGTTTTTCCTTTTTCTCATTTTCTCTGTTTTGTTTTTTTCCCCTATACATTGTTTTTTCAGTGTATGAGGATATTTTTGTTTACTAGTTTTATCTATTTTTCTTTCTTCTTTTTATTCTTTTCCTTTTTCTTTTGTTCCTTCTTTTCTGTCTCATTTACAATTTAGATCTCTAACATTTCTTTTTGTTTTATTCTACTCATTCTCTTCCTCTCTTTAGTCAACTATCTTACTTGATGTTTTGATACTTTCATGTCTCTTCTCTTTCAAGCCTCCTAGGCCTTCTCCTCCAATCCTTTCCTCCTGTGTCCCACAGTTACCCAAAACCTGGATGAACATCCTGTACCCTCCAACCTTGCTTCTACTATATTTACCCTCATTCATCTCTCCATTTTACACCCCATCCTCTTGATCCCTGCCCCCAGAAAAGGGTAAAATCACTCTCCTAAGTGGAAAACCATTGCGTATAAGTTCCTAGTATAAGTTGGGTTATATTATATCTCTGTAAACCTTTCCCCTAAAGTTGTAAGTATCAGGCTAATAGCTGCCACAGTTTGTCAGTAGCCAGTTCGTACTTGAGCCTCATGTTATTGTCAACTAAACTACTTTAATCAGAATGTCACATATGCTGTAACCATTTTTTTGACTGTATGACAATGCTGCAATTATAAGGGGTCATAACCATCATTATAGTCCAGTATCAAAGGAATGGGCCTAAGTCAAATAGATAGCAATGCCTCACTCTTAATATATTGGAAAGATAGGTTCCTGGGATAGACATAAAGACCAAGAACCATCTACATTAAGAAGACATGGTGGGGGGCCGGGCCTGGTGGTGCACGCCTATAATCTCAGCACTCGGGAGGCTGAGACAGGAGGATCGTTGTGAGTTTAAGACCAGCCTAGGCTACAAAGTGAGCTCAAGGCCAGCCTGAATGGCATAGCAAGACACCTAGAAAACCCTCAACACCAGTGATAAGGCTATCTAACATAAGAAATCTACGAGCATCAACACAGAAAACAAAATAAAATAGAAGTTATAAAAGGGCAAGATGAAGAAGCAAAATGCAATCCCAAATGCCCAGCTTACCTAGGGCAAGTTCAGAGCACTAAGACAGAAAACTAGAAGCAAATGGAACTCTCTGAAATGATAGCAGCAGAAGTGAAAAAACCAATGGAAGACGCCATAGAAAAGATAATTTCTAAAGTGCAAAAAGAAATGACTATCAAAATGAAAGACATTAAAGCAGACACATCTAAACAAACAGAGGAGCTCAGGAAAGTGATGGAAACAATGAATGCCAACCATAGATAAGAAATGGAATCAATGAAACAGATCCAAACTGAAATGCAGGACATTAAAAACTCCACTGAAAATATGCACAGCAGACTGAATGAAGGTGAGGATAGAATATCAGATGTAGAAGATAGGAATGTGACTAGTCACCAGGAAAAGAAAGATATCTTAAAAATAGTAAAGACCAGGAAAAATCAATCCAACAACTACAAGGTGAAGCAAAGAAGAGCAACCTAGGATTTATTGGAACCATTGAGAAAGCTGGAGACAGCACAAAAGTCATTAAAAACCTCTTTACAGAAATAATGGCAGAAAACTTCCCAAACATGGATAAACAATTTGACATATAAATAAATGAAGCATATAGAGCTCCAAATAGCCATGATCAAAATAAATTTATGCCAAGGCATACAATGATCAAGATTCCACATATTCAGCATTAGAATAAAATGCTAAAAATCAGCTAGAGAAAAGAAACATATCATCTATAAATGAAAATCATCAGAATCACAGCAGACCTCTAAATACAAATCCTCAAATCAAGGAGACTTTGGAGTGAGGTATTTCAAATCCTAAAGGAAAACAGTCTTCAACCCAGATTGATGTACCACACAAAACTACCTTTCAAAATTGATAAATAAATAAGATACTCTATGACAAAGAACAACGGAAGAAATTTATGATGACTAATCCTGCTCTACAGAATGTTCTGAAGGACATACTAGAAAGAGATAATGAAGATCACAGACACATGAAGACCAACAGAAAGAGGCTGCCATACAGGGTAAGCAGTTAAACAGAGGAGAATATATTGATGGATCCTGTCTCCTGATCCAGTCTGCCTGTGTTTCTTTCTACTGGTGCATTGAGGCCATCGACATTAATAGGTATGGCCCTTTTGCACTGTATTCTCTGCCATTGGCTCCCTATTTTTCCCCTCCATTCAATTGACTGCCCCTGCTTGATGGTGCCCTTCTGCCATTGTTCCTGAGACTGCGGTCCTATTTCTCTCTCTCTAGAATGTCCTTTAGTATTCTTTGTAGGGGTGATTTGGTGGTCATGAATTCCCTGAGTTGTTCTTTGTCATGGATGTATCTTGTTTCTCCATTAGTTTTGAAAGAAAGTTTTGCAGGGCACATCAGTCTGGGTTGGAAGTTTTTTCTTTCAAGACTTGCAATACTTCATTCCAGCCTCTCTTCAACTTGACAGTTTGTATTGAGAAGTCTGTCATGATTCTGATGGTTTTTCCTTTATAGGTGATCTGTTTCTTTTCTCTAACAGCTTTTAATATTCTGTTCTTTTGTCAAATTTCTGGGATGTTGATTATTATGTGTCTGGGTGTAGATTTGTTTTGATTATGGCTAGCTGGAGTTCTATATGCCTCACTTATTTGAAAGTCACTACCTTGTCCCATGCTTGGGAAGTTCTCAGAAATTATTTCTGTAAATAGGGCTCTGATGTCATTTGTCTTGACCCCTGCTTTTTCACTCACATTTTTAATTCTTAGGCTTTGTTTCTTTGAGTTATCTTGCAACTGTTGAACTGTTGCTTCCTGAGTCCTTGTTATTTTTAAGAGATCTTTCCTTTCATGATCACAAGCTGCAAACCCATCTTCAAGGTTTGAAAGTCTATCTTCAGTTTCTTTCAAGTGGTTTTGCCAGCTTTCAATGGAGTTTTTAATTTCCTGGTTATCTCTTTGAATCTGTTTCATGCATTCTAAATCTCTCTTATATTGTTCATTCATGGTTTCCCTCATTTTTCTATGCTCCTCTATTTTTTATCTATGTCTTCTTTAGAGATGCTTAGCAATTCTTTTATGATGTTTTTCATTTCTTCTTTTACGTGGAATAGAATTTCTGTTCTAATTTCTTTTATAGCCTCATGAAGTTGTCTCTTCACTTCAGTTGACATCACTTCAGACATTTCAGGTGTGCAACTCCCAATCTCTTCTGTGTTTACCTCTGTTGGACTTGTGTTGCTTCAGTTGAATGCCAGAGATTGCCTTTTCCTTCTTTGTCTTGACATATTCCTGGTTTCTTCCATCATGTGGGCAGTGGAGTCCCAGGCACTTCTGACATTGGCTACAATTTCTCTGTAGAGAGACTGTTTGGTTTTTCTAGCCAGTGCTGGCTATGGGTATCTGATGGTGGGCGCCCATGCTTCTGCACTGAGCTGGGTATCAGCTCACAAGGGCCCTTGGAGTTTTCACAGGGGTGGAGCTCATCAGAGCCTGCCAATCTAAGCTGGTTAGAAACCTATGCAATGTTTTCTGGAATGTATGTGGGAGTGGGACTCAGTCCATGTACGTTCTGTGGGTCTACACCCAACCTGGAGCTGCTGGAAGAAACTGGCAGCCTTCCTGGCCCTGGGCTTATCCTGCCAGACTCCAAAATAGCTCCCAGCCAAGGGCTGTCTCCTGTGGGAGTACTGAGTCCTTTGCACTCACTGCCAGCCACCACAGACCTCTGCATCTGCCACTCTCCTCCACTGCTGCACCTCTTCACAGAGACCTCTGGGGTTGCCAGCTGCCATCATGACTGTGCATCCCCAGGCTCCAACAGCTCCTCTCACAGGGTGAGTCTGGCTCCAGGTTAAGGCACCACCAGCTACCACCTTCTTCTTTGTTTAAATTTTTCTTTTTACTCTCTGTGGGCTTCAATTCACATTTTAGATTCTTCCTGGGTCCAGGGGACCTACTTCCTTTCTTTTTGTCTTCCCCCTGATGCTATATTCCAGTATCTGGAATATTTCTCTCAGAAAGTCTGTTTACTCTGCTGCTTACTGTTCCATCATCTTGAAAATTCCTGAAAGACAGTCTCTTTAATAAATGGTGCTGGAAAACTGGCTTTCCACATGCCAAAGACTAAAACTACATATATATCACTATGCACTAAACTAAAGTCAAAGTGGATCAAAGATCTAAATATTAAAATAGAAACACTAAATTTACTGGAAGAGAAAATAGGTAGAAATTTCAAAGACAGAGGTGTAGGCAAGAGACTTCATGAGCAAACCCAGACTGCAAGGGAAATATAATCAACAAATAGGATCTCATCTTATTAAAAGGCTTTTACATAACAAAAAATCATTAACAGTGTGTAAAGACAACTCACAGGGTGGGAAAACTTTGTCCATCAGACAAAGGAGTTTTATCTTGAACATATAAAGAACAGAAAAAAATTAGATCCTCCAGATTCAAAGACCCAATCCAAAAACAGGCATCTGAGACTAATACACATTTCTCAGATAAAGGTATACAAATGTCAAATAAGTACATGAAAAAATGTTCAATATCATTGATCATTCAAGGATGCAAATTAAAACAACACTGAGATTCCATCTCACTTCAGAAAGAATGGCTATCATCAAGAAATCAATAAGAAATGCTGGAGTGGCTGTAGGGAAAAAGGAACCCTTCTCCACTGTCAGTGGTATTAAATGGGTGCAACCACTGTGGATATCAGTGTGGAGGTTCCTCAAAAAAATGTAATTAGAGGTCCCATTCAACTCAGCTGTTCCCATTCTGAGTATCTTCCCAGAAGAATGAAAAACATCACATGACAGTGATATATGTGCACTCATATTTATAGCAGCACAATTTGTAATAGCTAAATCTTGGAAACAACCCAATTGCCCACCAACCAAGGAATGGATAAAAAAGATGTGGTCTTTTCTACAATGGAACACTACTTAGACTTGAATAAGGATATAGGTAAATGGATGCAACTCAAGACCATACTCATAAGTGAAATAAATCAGACTCACATGTGTAAACATCATATTGTCTCCCTAGTGTAAGAAGCCAAAAGAATAAATGACATCCAAAATGCCCAAAAGATATTGTGAATTGGGAAGAAATTGTTCAAAAGAAGACAAACTATGGTAGGGGAAAAGGGAAAGGATGGAAGGGAAAAGGCAAAAAAATATATTTATACACAAGATAGTTAAGATAGTTATACAGCTAGTGGACACTTCTCAAAAGAAGAAATACAAATGGCTAACACAGGAAAAAGTGTTCAACTTTTCTGGGCATTATAGAAATGCAGATTTAAACAACACAGATTTTATCTTACTCTAGAAACAATGGCTATCATCAAGAAATCAAATAATAACAAATACTGGTGAGGGTGTGATGAGAAAGAAACCCTCTTACATTGTGGGTGGGAATATAAACTAATATAACCACTTTGGAAATCAGTATGGAGATTTCTCAAAAAACTAAAACTTGAAATTCCATTTGACCAAGTTACTCCGCTCATAGGTATCATCTCAAAAGATTTAAAACATTATATCACAGCAATAGAGGCACACACATGTTTATAGAAGCACAATTCATAATAGCTAATTCTTGGAGTCATCCTACATATCCATCAACAGGTGAATGAATAAAGAAAATGTCATATGTATACATAATGGAGTACTACTCCACTATAAAGAATGGCAAATCGAGACATTTGTAGGAAAATGGATGCATTTTGAAAACAACGTTAAGTGAAATAAATGAGACACAAAGTTAAATACCATATAGTTTCTCTCATGAGAGCTCCAAAGTACAAGTGAAATAAAAGAAACAGGGAGGTAGATCTTTTACAAATGGGAAGGGACCCAAGAGACTAAGGCAGGGAGGCGGGAGGGGAAGGGGACATAAAAAGATTTAAGATGTGTCATGTACATATACCAACTACCCACAATGAATGCAATCATTATGCATCATAAACAGGAACTAAAAAAAATGGAGGGAAGGGGTCTAGAGAAGGAGGGATAGAGATGAATGAGAAATGGAATAAAAAGAATTGAAATATATTAAGCACATGGACCTGTAAACATCATGTCCTGTAGACATGTACTAATAAAATAGTATGAGACTGTCATAAGTACATAGTCACACAGCAGAATAACACACAGGAACAAATTTCCTAAACCAGACAGCCAGCTATGAAGTTCTTCACCAGACTTCTTGCTAGAAACCCAGTTCATGGTAATCCTTCTACTCACAATTCTTTAAATCCTTTGAGCCCTTCAAGAAGTAGTCATGACCTACACATCCAACCTGGGCAGCTGGAGTTTTTGTTCATGGATGACAAACATTGGTGAGCAATAGCTTGCAGGTGTGAAGTAGTGCATGTCCGTATGACCAGCCAACTATGAAGTTCATGTCCCTTCCTTAGATTGACAACAGCTAGACCAACGCATGCGGAAGAAGGAGTGAAATGCAGCTGCTCTGGGGCACGAGAACCTGCGCTGTGTCCTCCAGAGGTACCATCTCTTCCAAAGGTGCCATCCCTCCCCTGGCAGAGCCTGTCCTGGGGCGGGAGGCATGCGATGCACCTGCTCTGCATGCAGCTGTGTTTCTGCCTTATGTTCTTGTCACAAATAAGAGAAACCCTGCAGCACCCTGAGTGTCACAGGAGCAAAAATCAGTTTTTATGTGTCACACACGAGTTTTGATGTTTTCTAAACTACAGTGGTGGAGAGATTTGCTTTAGGGCTTGGACTTTCCTGAAAGCATTTTCTGAGCCTTTTGGTTTGCAAGTCTTCTTCTCAGCTCCTGAATGTTGGGTGAGAAACATCCTGGCCCCTACAGCCCACTTAGAAGTCACCTCAACCAGCTAGACAGATTTTCTTACTTCAACTGCATGTGAAGATAGAAACTGAAGTTAAGCAGGAAATGATGGGAGACTCTTTTTTTTTTTTAATCTGCTTTGATGTGGGTACAAGGAGGCCAACGTTTTCCCTGAGATGCCTAGACACAAGCAGGAGCTGTGCTACTCTCTCTGGCAACTGCATGGCGTGTCTGTTTGTTGGTGGGTTGGTTAGACAAAGCATAGAAGAAGCTGGGTGAGCCTTTCCCCCAGGTCTTTTATTCTATCATGTTTTTTTTCTTTTCTTTTTCCTGGCACGTAGGATCAAACTCATGACCTTGCACTTGCCAGGGAGGTACTCAGCTAAATCCCCAGCCCTTCGTGTTTTAATAATTCAAAAATTGTGCTATTTATTTCAGCATCTCCTATTACACCTATATGTCTCTCCACTTGAAAAATAAATTTGATAACATAGAATGCTGTCATGGAGTCTGTATACGTTCCTATTTATGTAATTTTAAACATGCATTGAATGTAATGAGAAAGGGACAATTTCAAGGAAATTTATCCCCAAGAATGTTGCTCTTGTTTCTCAGGAAATGAAGGCCCATTGTGGCTCAGTGATCTTGAGCTTACACACATGGTGGGGAGGGCGGACAGGAGTCTTGGTTAGAAGCTATGCTACCGCCGCTACATTCCCCTCACCCCAATAATGAGCTATTGAGACAGCACTGCCTTGAGCAGACAAAGACATGTCTCCAGTCCCCTTAGATGTGCCAGCTAGCAGTGTCAAGATATGGAGGAGGAGGCTGAGGCAGGTGGGACTCTGGCAGGCAGAACTCGGTAATAGGGATGTGTTAAGTTGTCAGACTGAGAAGCAGAGAGCAGTGTTGGCCGCTGGAGAAAGTTTCTCCTTAATGCTTTAGATGAAAGATGAAAGATGGTGATCTACCCACCAATTATTTTCACATGAAGCCTAGAGATGGAATAAAGCTGTTAAAAATAAGTTTATACAGATAATTGAATAGATGAAGTCAGCGATACCTTTGGAATGTTTGAAATTCAAATTGACTTGAAAAAAGGAACATAAATATGTCAATTTGTTCTGAAAGAGTAAGTTCATATATTAGAGACAAATATATCAAGTATGTAGGTAGAAGACAGGCCATTTCTTCAGCTAAATTGGCTAGGAGACACATCTGTCTGCAGGACATAGTCAGCCTTGTGAGGGCCTGTGACATGTGCGATGGCTGTACCAATACCGCTCCCCTTGGGATGGATTTGTAGCTGAGGTTAGGGACTCATTCACTAAAGGCTCTGACAATTCTTCAAATTAGGAGGAGAATATTTTGCCTCATTTGGTGAGATTAATGAGGAACATTGTAAGAAGACTCCACATTATTCAGAGTGTCTTGTTTTCTACCTCCGAGATTTCTTGTTCAGTGATACAATGCCTTTTAAGAAGCACAAATGACTTGGATTTTAAGGTCCTTTTTTGCAGTACCCCTAATGGTGACTTGCATTTTGTGGTAGGTGCACAAAGGCATTCTCATTAAGGAAATTTGAAAATTTTCCATTTGTAGAATTATGATGTGTACTTTTTTTGTGTTTGTCACACACTGGCTAAGGCACACTTGTTTCAAAAAAGGTGCACAGAATAATCCTTTCTTCCTGCAAATTTCCCACATTACATTTCTAATGGAAAGAACTGTGACTTATTTTTAAGTGAAGTCCTCCAATGAATGGGTGGAATGAACTAATGCATTAGAGCATAGGATGAGTTCATTTTGAGGTCAAATTGATCTAAACATTTGAGACAAGCAGGGGACCCTACTGCTTTGGCACCTACTGCCTGTGCATCTCAGGTAGGAGAGGGACTACTTCTCCAGGCTGTGCTTCCAATGAGCACAGAAGAGAATTTCAACTGATCTGAGGTAAAATGTCATATGAAGAAGAAATAAACCTTTGCAGCTCTAGTGGATTTATTACTGTCACTTAACCTTGCAAAAGCAGATGGCTGTACTCACTTGCAGGGGAACTTCAGAGATTACTTTCTCATTGATGATGAAGCTTTCAAAGACCAAGGCTCCTACCACCGTCTCAGCTCCTGTTACCATCTTGGTTGAGCCCAAAGTCTTGTCTCGTCTAAGGGAAATTTACCAATAAATGGCAGACGCTATGAATGTCTAAAACATGTTCGCTTCTCCCTTTCCATGTACTTCTCAGCCCATAGCTCTCAAGTAACTCCCCCCTGATTAGTTATATCCAATCAAATATGAAAAGAAGAGCTATGTATTACTTTTAAGCTGAAATAGGGAGACCTCTACCTGCAAGTGTGTGGTCATGCTTTCTCTTGTCTAGTTTGGTCACCATGGAGAAGGCCTTGTGCTTTGATGTGCAACCATGAATGGAAGAGGGTAGATCACTGGATGGAGGAGAGTTGCGTACAGCAGCCACTCCTTTGTAGGAATGAGAAAGAAACCTTTCCTGTCCAGTCCTGTAAATTTTGGAATTGCTCTTTTAATGCAGAAAAGCCTGAAGGAAATGGGTGTCTTATTTCTGCCCCCCACTCCCCTTTTGTGAGAGGCTCGGGGTGTTTCAACATGAACGAAGAATTTTATTACCTTCCAGGAAGGAGGGAGCAAGTAATCTAAGCACTCAAGCAACCTGCCCAAAGAGAATTTCTAGAAAGTTCTCTGGCAGCCAGAGAAACAGGAGGAAGGAACAGGTATCTCTGAAAATGTGTGTCCTCATTGTGTCTCTCATGCACCTTTTAGAGTCTATGATTGCCTTTGTGTATTCTGAGACATGTCAAGCATCAAGCCAAGGAGTGAACTTTAAAATTTCCTGATTTGATGGTGCATTGGGGTACAGGGTCAAAGCCATGAATACAGTCTTGTAGGAATATACTCGTAAGTCAGGGCTCACAAAATTCTCTCAGCTACATGTTGGCCAAACAGTACTCTAAAAAAAAAAGAAAATTTAAAGCAGTAAATAAGCTACAATAAGATTCAGTAGAAATGATGAGAACACAATTATGCTTCAATAGACTCAGACATTGGAATTTTCACAATATAAAATCAGCAGACTTAAAGCATTTGAATAAATAGAGATAATTAGAAACATGAGCAATAAAAAGGCAAATATTTTTAAAAACCAGTCGGTGCATTGATTAAAAAAAACTATTAGAATTCAAGAAGGACAATGAATTGGAGGGTGGATAACTATAGAAATACCAATAAGTTGACTCAAATGAAGAGATTAAAAAAATGAAGAAATGACTAAGGAACTTGGAGAAGAGTGACAGGACTGTCATAATTCCAAAAGAAGAGAATATAAAAAATTGAGAAATTCGACATTGAAAGAGTTAATGGCCGAGAATTTTCTAGAATTGGTGAAAAATATTAATCTTCAGCTTCAGAAACTTAAAACTAAACAGTTTGAAAATGAATACTATCACAAACATCAAAGTGCAATTATGAAACACCACTAAGAAAGACAAGATATCAAAAGTAAAGAAAAAAGTCAAAAGTGTTTACATAGGAATGACAAATCATGACAGAAGACTTCTCAGGAGCAAAAATAAAGGCTGAAGAATGTAGAGTAATAGCTTCAGCGTGCTGAGAGTAAAGAACTGCTTGTCCTGTTACTATTCAATGATAAGGGGAAGTCGTGTAAGGAAGAAAATGAGTAATTTTTATCATTGGTTCTCGCTAAGGAACATCTAAAATGCACTCTCTAAGCAGAAAGAAAAGGCTTAAAATGCGGAGAGGAAGAAGAAAACATCTAGCAAGTAGTTAAGTAAGTGAAGTGAACCTTGGCTGTGTAGTAATGATGCCTCGTGGAGGGAAATTCAAAAACTAAACAACAGAAAAATAAAACCAGGTAGAGGGAGAAGGATGGTGGGAGCTAAAAAGTATTCTGAGACTGAGTTGTTTGGAAGAGCACAGTGATAGCAATTAATCTTAAATTCTCTTCATTGAAATTTAGTAGTTTCTGAACTCATGTCTCCAGCCTTAATCTCTCCATTAACTCAAGATTAACCTATCCAACTGCATGTTTGCTAATCCCATATCTAATAAGCATCTAAAATGTTACTACTTTTTTCTGGTTAAAATTGAATGTTGATTGTGTGCCAGGAAGTATTCTAGGTTTTGGAGATGGAATGATTAATAAAACAAAGTCTTTTCTTCCATGGGTTTTCATGGTGAGACACTAAAAAAGAAAAAAAAATGCTATCATGTGGCACATGGTAAATACCATAAAAGAAGATAAAGCAGGATAAGGGATAGAGAATAATTTGAGTGTATAATGATATATCTGGTGATCACAGGCCTTCTGGACACAGGGGACAGAATGTTTCAGTGAGATGACAGCAGAGGGAGCAGCCTTTGGGGAAACAGAAAACAATGTACAAATTAAATGTTGAAGTCCATGCAGATCATCATAACAATAAATATAAATGGACTAAACTCACCAGTTCAAAAATAGAGATTGTGAAATTGAATTTTAAAGTAACTCATTTATGTGCTATTTTGAAGAGATCACAGGACATAAGAATGGTGCAAAAGAATAACAGAATATGATGAAAAGAATGTTAATTTGAATAGTAACAGACAATTTGTGTGTTAAAGTCAAAAAGAGAAAACAGGACATATATCATAGTACTAATTACACAAGATTAAAAGAAAAACAAAACCCCTAAACTGACAAAACCACTCCAGTATCACTATTTAAGAACATGCTGAGAATATGTAAGGCAATGACTAGCAGTCAGCACATTTGGATTATTTGGAGAGAGCATTTGGAGATAAAAATTGTGATGTACATAAAAATTAACTCAATATTACTGATATGTTTTTAAATATTTTAAGCTGGATCATAGGTTCGTATGTTGAATATAATTTTATATGTGCTCCATGTTAAAATAGTTCATAACAATAAAAAATCTGTCCCCCAAGACATACTACATACAACTTTCCCTGCAACAGTTTTGCAACACAACGGGACGCTATGAAAACCTAGGTTAGACAGCGCCTTGGGGAAGAAAAGCACAGCTGATGAGTCATGCAACTTGATGGAACGTTGACACACCCTCTTAGGACCGGTAAGAAGATTCTTGGGCTCAGCAGAATACTCAGGTACTGTAAATGAGTTATTCCACTTGATTTTAAGACCTCTAGAAAACAGACTTCAATGAAACAGTTCCTTTGCAAGGGACTCCCTTGTAGATAAAGTCCATGGTATAAAGTAGTTAGCTGCATCGAAGTCTTTCTATAAAAGGAGGGAGACAAGAGCAAGGGAGATAGAAAAAGGCAGTAGTACCTACTTCCCACGTTTCCCCAAAGGCACTCTTTCTTCATCTCTGTGCATACTTTCATTACAGCTCTGTACACACACCCACGGGGAGCCTCTCCAGGAAGTCGTGCACATTCTGCTTTGTGCGACTGCCCCTGCAGCCTTGTGTCCTGCATGTAATGAACACTCAGTCACCATGTGGAGAATGCTAGAAGCATGCTGGTGGTTTTGAAGCCAAATGTAGACCAATCATACAAACACTGCAAATACATATATCAATTTCAGCTCTCTCTTTGGAAATGCCCAAACAAGGATACTGTTTATTACCATTACTTAAAGAGAGCACTTTCGTGTGTTGTATCCAGATTTTATTTGCAGCGGTGATTCGATATTAAACCAGTTCTTTCACTTTATAAATATTTTACTTTTTAATACTTTTGTTTATGTCATTCACGTGAATGATGTAAGGCAAAAATGACCCAGAGTTGAGTGGTGTCAACAGGATGTTATCCTTTGTGCCCCCCAACCCCGGGGGCTGGGATTGAACCTAGGGCCTTCCTTCCCAAGGAGCCGGCCTCTCCCTCTACTCTTTTCGAGCGAGATGGGGTCTCCCTAAGTCATTAAGTTGCCTAGGACTTGAACCTGTCATCTACCTGCCTAGGCCTCTCGGAGTGCTGAGACCGCTATACCCAGCTTATTCTTACACACATTTATAAAGAAAATTCGGGCTGTTCATTTTCTCTTTTTCGCTTATCTCCTCCCTAGCGTTTGAAGGGATGAGAATGGAATTAGAGAATTTTAGGAAACGCCAGGCAGCGGTGCCAATCCTTGGTCTTCCAGGGTTTATTCTCAGGGCTGGAAGCGCTGGCACTGGCAGCCACTCCAGAAGAACGCTGAGGGTACACACCACAGGGAATCGCGCCGTCCTGCGCCAGGCTGTGCGCCCTCACCCAGCCGCTAGGCCTGGGCTGCTCCCAGCAGCCGCCTTCCCGGGACTCCGGCGGGTCTGCACCCGGGGAGCCCAGCGCACTGATGCCAGCCCGAGGCGGGCGGCGAGCTGTGCTTTAGGAATTTTCAGCCTCCGCTCGTGCGGGGTGACTTCCGGGGGGGTGCACCCGATGGAGGCCCACAGGGGGCGCAGACTTGAGCCGGGATGAGTCTTCGCTACCTCTCAGAGGCGGCGGGGGTTAGGAGCTCCAGGCTCTGCCCTCCACCGGGAAGCGCAGAGAGCGACTGGAATCCCGGCAGAAACTGGGAGGGAGCTGTGGCGCGGCGCGGCGGGGAGGGGCGCGCGGGAAGCTGGAGTGCGCTGCGGGGCTGAGCGCAGTGCCTGGGAGCGCGGCGGCCGGGGCGGCCCGCAGCAACAGGTGAAGCCGGAGTGAGGCGCAGGGAGGGTCTCTCGGTCCTCTTGGCTGCAGCCTGCTAGTCTCCGGGCTTTGGGACCACGCCGCGGTTACAGGCGTCCGGGAGCGGACTTCTGTGCACCGCATCCGCAGATCCTCTCGACGAGGGCTGGCACAAAGACAGAGCCGCCGGGCGACCCGGCTTGTCCCCGCATCCCGAAAAGCTCTTGCTGGAAACTCGCGCGCCCGGCACTCGCTTTCCCAGTCGGGCACCCTCCTAGCGGGCCCGCGCGGGCGATGGAGCTGGCGGCGGCGAACCTCAGCGCGGGGAACGGGAGCGCACCGAGTCCCCTCGCCGCGGAGCCGTGGCTGCTTTTCGGCATCGGCGTGGATAACTTTATCACGCTGGTGGTGTTTGCGTTGATCTTCGTCTTGGGCGTGCTGGGCAACAGCCTGGTGATCACCGTGCTGGCGCGCAGTAAGCCGGGGCAGCCGCGCGGCACCACCAACCTGTTCATCCTGAACCTGAGCGTCGCCGACCTGGCCTACCTGCTCTTCTGCATTCCCTTCCAGGCCACCGTGTACGCGCTGCCCACCTGGGTGCTGGGCGCCTTCGTCTGCAAGTTCACCCACTACGTCTTCACGGTGTCCATGCTGGTCAGCATCTTCACTCTGGCTGCGATGTCCGTGGACCGCTACGTGGCCATAGTGCACTCGCGGCGCTCCTCCTCCCTGAGGGTGTCCCGCAACGCGCTGCTGGGCGTGGGCTGCATCTGGGCGCTCTCCATCGGCATGGCCTCGCCCGTGGCCTACCACCAGCGCCTCCTCCACAGGGCCGTCAGCAACCAGACCTTCTGCTGGGAGCAGTGGCCTAACCCGAGCCACAAGAAGGCCTACGTGGTGTGCACCTTCGTCTTTGGCTACCTGCTGCCTCTTCTGCTCATCTGCTTTTGTTACGCCAAGGTGAGCACCGAGCGCGCGCAGCCTGAGCCTCCTGGAAGGCGCAGGGGCGAGGGGTGCCAGGGCCCTCTTCCTTTCCCCTCGTCCCCGGCTGAGTCTCCCCGCACCCCTGCCCTGGCCCTGTGCCCTGCTGTGTGGTGGGACCCTCTCTACTCCTGTGCTCTCCCTCTGCGTGCTCCCGCACGAGGCTGTCGCTGGTGCGCGGAGTTACCTTGGGGTTTGGAAAAGGCTGGGGGAAGTTTGCCATCCACTTTGGACGTCTCGTCTCTCGGAACCGGGGATCCACCCCTCCTTTCCTGGACCCCGCTGTCCTCAAGGCCCTGCACCTGCTCCTCCGAGGGCGAGAGACGGGCTGGCTCCCAAATCGGGCACGCGGGCGCTCAGAAGCGAATTCCCGCGGCCTTGGGGACTACCGCGTGCGTCCCGGTGCGGCTCGGTCTGTTGCGGGATGGGGTTCACTCCCGACTCTCAGCTGGGATCTGGGGTGCCCGTAACACCTGGGCTCTGCAGAAACTGCCTTCTGTGCGCGGAACGGCGCTTCGCATTTTACTTTAAACCCAAGTTTAGCTTGCTCTCCCCCCCCCTCCTTTTCTTTTCTTTTTTGGTACCGGGAATCAAACTCAGGACCTTCTGCTTGCCAGGCAGACGCTGCGCCGCTGAGCTATACCCCTGCCCCCGAAGTTTAGCTTTCTAAGTCCAAGTAGGAAAGCGGTACCGCTCCACGGACGTGTGATGGGAGTCCGGGAGAACTGTGGGCAGAGGGCGTGGAGTCGCGGTGTCCCGATTCCGAAACTTTTTAAGAGCCCGCGACCGGCGTTAGGAGTTCAGGTGCGGAGTCCACAGGACTCACAGCTGGGCCCGCGGAGCTCGGCCCTCGTCTTGCCTCTAGAGTCTTCCCTTCTCCTCAATTACAGATTTGAAGAGTTTTACCCATCAGAACGTCTCAAACCTCTCCGGCACAACTTGCCACGTTTGAGTAGCTGAACTGCAGGATCAGTAGTCCTGCCGCAGCGGTTCTTGCAAAAGTCCAGGGTCCAACACCCTCCCCCCAGGGCATCATCGCCAGCAGAAAAACCCCTCTGAGACCGAATTCGAATTCGGAAGCTTCCTTTAACTTCATCTCTCGTTTCTCATTCTGTTCCTGATAAGGTTGTGACTACGAGACTATATAATTTTCTATTCACATGGTCTCTTCCCAGCAAAAACATTTAGAATAAGCCACATGGCCCTGCCCTGCTTACATTATCTGTGCTGGCTATGCTTATTGTGAATGGTACTATGTTTGGATATTATCTGAAAGAGTAGGCTGGGCCAAAAGATATGTATATGGAATGCAGTCCAGATGTGGAATTTGGAAAAATAACTCTATTTTAGCTATTTGGAAATGGCGGTTTAGTCATCCGGTCATCTGCAAATCAGAAACTGAAGCTGTTGTATTCAGCAGTTGTCTGATACGCGCATCAGCTCATTTAACTCGCACCACAACTCTTTGGGTGGGAGCTGTTGTCCCCATTTTATAAGTGAGGAAAGAGAGTTTTGGAGGAGTATGGCTTCTGGCCTGACTTGGAAGCTAGTAAGCAAGCCAGGGAGAAGCCTTCTGAGAGGAGTACTGGTGGGGGCCAGGACACAAGGCTTGGGACCACAGGGAAAAGACTATTTTAATCTTCATGACAACAGCAAGGTAAACTTTTAGGACTGAATCAGGCTATCTGTCATTTAACGGTTCATGAAAGTCACACAGAGGACAGAGTTTAAAGTAGATTTTAGCAATTTAATGGATACATGATCACTTGGATTTTTTTTATATGGAAATAGTTTGTTCTAAGAAATTGCAAAAATCTTTTGCATCTGAAGTAATAATTGAAAATTCATTTCAGAGTGGGAATAGCTGGAGATAAGATATTGTGAGCTGCTATTTTACTTATTTATTTATTTGGCTCAGCTATTAAGTGCATGCTATACAATTAACAACATTAATTTTTGAGTATTAGGTCCAGGACTGGTTGTTTGTCCAAAGACTAAGTGTGGTGCTCAACATGAAGAATCCCAGATGGCCAAAAATGGCACCTGAGGTTAAAATGTATGGATTTTTCCCACCTTTCTTGGACAAACTTAACCAAAGAATTGTGCTCTAGCGTTGCCCTCTGCAGCAATGTTTAGTGGAACAGCTCTTTGCAGGCAACAGACTCGGGAAACACAAAAGGCTGGCGGACAAAGCTCAGTTGCTGGCTCAGGGCACCTTGAGGAAGCCTCCCAATGGTGCTGTTGCCCTCCACCTGCTCCCCTTAGAGTTAATTCCTGCGCAGAAACCTCCTCGGTCTAACAGCAGAACAAATTCCTGACGTGCCCATCTACCACATTCCTCCACGAGAGGCATCCATCGTGACCTTGGTGTGGGTTTGAGCAGGCATCTTCCCCCAAACATTTGGAAATGTCTAGAAGGATGGGGGAAGGACACCATACCATCATCCTTAGCAAATCTATTATGTTATCCTTAGTCATAATCTATTATGTTACTCACATTCTTTCTCCTGTGTATCATTATATGATTGTGTGTTCACCGTATGAGCTATGGAAAAGAAATGGCGCTCAGAAAAGTATGATTAGGAATTTTCTGCATTGACTACTGGACAACATTCGGAATTTTTAGGTGCTGGGAAGTTGCTGAGTAATGACCTGATTTAGTTTGTTGATGGTAGGTGTGGACCTCCCATACCAATGTAAAACAGACTGTCCACACAGGCCACCCTGTCTGATTTTATGTGCATCCTGTCCTCTAGTCACACCTGTGTCCCTTGCCCTAAGTGATCATTGTGCTTCTGTGCTCTCATCTGTGTGGCAGGCTGCTTCCAGTCAGTTGAACAGCCATCTTCTTGGGCAGGGCCTTGCCTCTGGTCGCTGCACCTCCCTTTAAGGTTTTCTCACTTGCAGCTGTCGAAAGGCTGCTCTCGTCTCTTCCCTTTGCATCCAGGTTTTGAACTCCGGTTTCTGTGGTCAGTGACCCATTGTCAATGTGTTGGTTATCCCAAATGTTCCCATAGCAAGTGAAGGCTGGGCTTACTGTAGATGACTCTAAACCGTTTCAGGAAGTGAGAAATGTTTCAGTAGGGCAGAGGATCTAAAGTGAGGCATTCATACTCTGATGCCAACTGCTGAAACTGTGTAGGGTTTGGAGAGTTCGTAAATAAATCTGTGGCTCCTCAATTATGACATGACTGATTGCCCCAGAAGTGCCGCTTCTAGCCAAAGAGAGAAGGCTTCTGTAATAAGGCCCATCTGATTAACTATTTCCATGTTGTAGTGCTGCAGGGAAACAGAAAGGGCTGGAGTGTACCTCTACTTCCCCAAGAGACTCCCCAACAATTCACAGCCAAACTAAAGCCCTTAGTCATGCAGATGCTAAGTTGGCTCCAGGTTCTCCCACAGAGGGTAGAGAAAAATAAACTCTGATGCCAGTCCTGCAGGGTTGACGTCGTCAGTCAAGTCCAGATTGGAAATTCGTATACATAACCAAATCATTTCATGTCATTTCTCCTAAATATTACTCTGGCAAGAGAAGCAAAAAAATGGTTCCTGAATTCAACGAAGCCAGTGTATCTCAAGGAGACACCCTGACAGGGTCATTAATTATAAAGCCCTGCAAAATGCTCTATGAAGCATCAGAGATGCTGAATACAAAAAAAAAATACATTGTCTAAAAGCACATCACAGTGGGTAGGATATGAATAACAAATGAATGGAGGCTTGATGGAGAGTAATTTGCTTTATGGGGATTTCAAGTGGCAAGAGCGCATAAAAGGAACACAGAAAGGATATGTGCCTGCAAATGTTGGCAAGATCGGGCTTGACCATGCTGAAGAAGTGTCTGATCCTACTACCTTAATTTGTTCACCTGTCTTTTCCCATTGGAAGACAGACTCCCAGCGTGCAGGCCTGTAGGTTTCAGTCTATCTAGTATCTGGTATTGTGCTTGATGTATGTCTCGACCTATGTGGCTATCGAGGTTTTGGGGGTGAAGGACCGTGAGAGGATGAGAAAATAAAGAAGAGACAAAGCTGGGGTCAGGTGGAGCCCTTATCCTCCTGATGGGAGGAAAGGAACTGCTCAACCACTGTAGCACATTTATTTATACCTTTTAAAGAAGAATGTCAATTTTAACTCTATTGTCTAGCAACTTGTTTATTTGGCTGGCGTGGGCCCCTTGTTTATTTATTTATTTATTTTTTTGGTGTTGGAGCAACTTGTTTATATATTAAGCTTGTTTTGAGCTTTTTGTGTTTCTAGGGTTGGTCTTGCTTTAACCCCACACATGTGATCAATCTCTAGCTCTAACAGCTCCCCACAGATGTATAGGAGTGAACAGGTAATTGCAGACACATAGACTCCTGGAGGAAACTGAGGCAGGAGATAGATCAGAAGCATGTGAGAGGGTCCAGGATTTCTTTAAATACTAGAAAACTGGACACATTCAGCAGTTTAGAATCTCTTACTGTTTCATCTAATGTGCATTCCTATTTTAGTGATTATACAGTAACATTACCATTTCAGCATGTCAGTAATTTTCAGTGCAAAACTGACAATGTGTTGTATGTGGCAAACTGAGATTTCAATGGTGTATGTTTTGCAGGTTCTTAATCATTTACATAAAAAATTGAAGAACATGTCCAAGAAGTCAGAAACATCAAAGAAAAAGGTAACATTATCAAACAAATGTTTTTGTCTGTCCGTTTTGAAAGCTTAGTTTATTTTTGTTTTAAATTATCTTTATATCTTCCCAAAGCTTATAGAAATCTTAGTTCCCTGGGACAGATATTTGCAGGACTTGTTACTACTAAATCGGAGAGGAGTGATTGTGGGGCTTGGGGAGGGCAAACTTTGGAGGAGGAGGGGAGGTAAGGAAAGGTAGTCTTTGGATTCTGCACCTCGTGGGGGAGGTATGTTCTCAGCTGACTGGGGTGAGTGCAGGGGTGTTGACTGTCGTAATTTGCATGAAAGTACAGTCAACTTATTTCATTTTTACCATCTCTAGTGTGAGTCCAAAAGGCCTGATTTAATTCCCATTGAGAGAGTGTTGATATAATTACTTCCTAAAGAACCAAGAGCCCTTCACTATTGTTGGCTCTTCCCCTGGACATATGCTGGATTTGGCCCAGGGAGAAGAGGGTAGAAGATTGTAGGGGAACCCAATCACCTTTAATCCTCTTTCTCATCCAATGACACCTGATTTAAGCAGGATCCCCCTGAGTAGTACGAAAACACCCAACTTTCTAGTATTCATTATCTTGTACATATGAGAAAAAACTAACTCATCCAGATTAATTTAACTCATATTTAGATAATAGCTATATAATTTCTGATTTTAGAGAGTGGAATGAAATTATTAGATAATCTAATGGTGGAGGAAAAGATTATAACCAAGGTTTTAACCTATAAACATTACTAACAATACTTTAAAATACCTTGTTTTTCCTTCTAAATCCTTATGATCAACGACATATATAATTTGCAAAAGTTAGAATTTAATCACATTTTCTCTAAAAAATTCCACTCAAATAAAAGATAGTTCTTCCTGACTTACCTGTTTGTAAACCATAACGTGGCTAAAATTTGCCTTTTTTCTGAAGTTGATAACCAAAGGCAGAAAATTGGTTAGAAAGCACAATTTTATGTTCCTGGGCCCCTTCTCAGAACATCTGATGAAGTTAGCTGTTGGATTATGGGAATGGAATAAAGACCAAAAGCTGGTTTCCTCCTGTTTTCAACAAGGTACTCTTACTCTGCAGCTTTTATATTTTCTAGACTGTTAGCCTTTTGAACCGCAGTTCTCATCTTCAAGAAAACGATTCATTAAAACAGTTAAGGATTATTTCTTATTTCCCCTTGGGTAGTTATTTACAAAGTACATACCCTATGCAGGACTGAGCCAACCTAAGGGATTCTAAGAGGAATGGGCTGCACTTGGAAGCCAACACTGTAGTGGAAGAGAAGACTCTGAGTCCCAAAGCACCGTGCAGTACTAAACATCTCAAGAGAAGCAGGGGAGGGACAGACTGATTTCCGCTGGGAGGGAGCAGGCTCACTGGATTTAACAGAGCGGACACCATTGCTGAATGTTTATTTTTGATTTAAAAAGATTTTATGGTTACTGAAAGAATGCAATAACATATTTTTAAAATATTAGATAGATTGCATTTGTATCTATGGTTAGGTTGCATTAGTAGTTAGGTTTTATGTGTCTGTGTTAGGTTTTATTCTCTATATTTGAAAAATGTTACTGAGAAATCGTAGTTTCTAGAGAAGAGCAAAATGGTTAAAAGAAAGGAAATAAGTCTTATAAGCCATGATTAGAAAAGCTTCTATTTTATTTTAGAACAAAAAAGTAAATTTAGTAGTTTAACAATTGCTTTGAATATGTGCATATATATGTGAAATATATATATTTATATAATATCTTGTTGATTTTTACTTAGTGGAGAAAAGGTGTTAGCATTTGAAAAACAGAAGAAAATTTTTCTTATTTTCTCATAGTCTCTGACTCTTATTAGCTACTGAACAGATGTCAGATTTCTTTTGATATATTTAATTGCCTTTTTGTTTACAAAAGACAAATAAATGTGGTGGTAGGGCATAGGTGTGTTTTAGAAAGAGATAAGAGAGAGGTGCAGGGGAGGGGTATGAAAAGTGAGAGGAAACAGAGAAAAGAGGTAGTAAAGAGAAGGGGGAGGAGGTAGAGAAGCAAGGAAAGTGAATCAGAGAAAGGAAAGAAATGTAGAGAGGAAAGCAGAATAGATGGCCAGTTCCTGTGATGATGGATGCTGACCTATAGTGAGCATTGCCCCCAGATCTTAGCGCAGGTATTGCTGCCCATGAACTCAATGTCTGGTGGCTAGTGGGTCGATGCCACATAGGATTTGATTGAAAATGGGCTTGTGGGATATAGATTTTGATGGATAATAGACTGATAGAACACAGATTTTGATAGTTTGCTCTTCTCTGCTGTTTCTTGGCCTTCTCCTCAAGGGCTCAGTGGAGTTTCCTTTCTCTTCTCAGTCACCATCTGTTAGACTGCCACAACAAAGTAATACATGCTGGGTGACTTATAAACAATGGAAATTTATTTCCCAGGGTTCTGGAGGCTGGAATTCCAAGATCAAGTGCCCTCAGATTCGAGGTCTATTTTCAGCCTCATGGATGCTGTTTCTCTCTGCATCCTTACGTGGAGGAAGAGGCAGGCAGCTCACTGGGGCTTTTTTACAGAGGCACCAATCTCATTCATGAAGGCTCTGTGCCATGACCTAATCACCTTCCGATGACCCCATCTCTTAATATCAGCATCATGAAGATCAGGCATCAGTGTATGATCTTGGGGGGTGGACACAGTCATTTATACCATGTCAGCATCAGGTGAGATTTATGATTCTTTTAAGTGGAGAGTTCAGCCTTTCATGATTAACATGCTGAACAGTTATTCTGTTGTTTGGAGGAAAATGCAAAAGAGGTGATGATTTCTAATACAGAAATAATAGTATAGAGCCTTATAACTGATTAAATGTTTCGATTGGAGCTTTACTAGACATAAAGAAGTGTTTCTGACCTGAGGCTCATTGGATACTAAAACAAATCCTTGGGCAATGCCTGGAAGACTTCAGAATAAGATGGGCAGTGAGCCGGATGGATGCTTCAAGGAGACAATCTGGATCAAAGACTGTCTTGATATATGAACCACTGGGTTCTTTATTCTTTCCCTAGCTGCTTTTTTGGTTAGTTCTTATTTTCTGTTTCTCTGATTTGAAGTAGTTCTATAGCTTTTTGGCTGTCATTTATACAAATTGTTCAGTGCTTTTTATCATTCTCATCTTTTAGTCACCCTTTTATTTTCAGTCAATTTTCACTGGGCACACTGTGAGCGAAACTCTTTGAAGAAAGGACAGATGTCTCAAATGGCTTGAAAAAGAGAATCCTGTGATCAGGAGAGAGTCTAATTTTTTTATATATGTGCGGTTTAAGGAACAAAAAGAAACCATGCTAATAATGAATCTAACTTCAAGTGTAGTAAATATTAGTATGTAACTCTGATGACTTTTTCCCTGTATCAGCAGGTGTTACTGGGATTCTATGCTTTAAGTAGACTCATGAGGTTAGTAGTTCATACTCTGCCTGTAACTCCAGCTCCTGTAGAGGCAAATGATCCTGTAAGAAATGAAAACAAGTCAGCCTCATTTTCACACAGTGGAGTCTCTGTGTTTTGTTTCCATTTCAGAACAAAAGAAAGGAAGCGGTTTTTCTTTTTCTTTTTTCTTTTTGCTTCTTCTGATGAGGAGGTGCTTTAGCCTTGGAAGTTGTTGGTATTGAACAAAACATCTCTTTAACTTGAGGTGGGTGAAGCAATTTCAAGTTTGTTGTGGATTTTGTGTAATTTGTGAATGATTCTCCCAACACCCTCCCACACTTATTAAAAAGGTAGGCTCTCAGGTAAATATTCAATAGCTACTGCCAAATGAGTCAGCAGTGGGGTGAGGCCCAGAGCCTTGCACTGGGTAGTGATGGGCGTGCTGACCTCCCAGTCGCCCAGGGCTGGGATTATGTGCATTCTGACCACATCGCTAGCTTTAGTTTGGACGTTCTGGACGTACTACACTTTGAGTTGGACATGGTGGAATGGTGCATTAAGAAGGCCGGTTTCCTGCAGGCGTGGAACTTTTTCCTGCTGCCTTCCATCTTCTCAGTTCTGCCAGCATCTGCTACAAAGGAAGAGAGAAGATCAAAATCATTTGCTATTTCCAGCCATGCACATATTCGGCTTCTGATGCTGATGTGCCTGAATCAGCTTCAACACAAGAACTGTGAGAACAGGGGCCAGGCCTGTGTCCAGGTGCTGATTTGGGGAAGAGAACACTAAACTCGGGTGGGCTGAGACCTTGGGTGAGAAGTGCAGAGGACAGAAACACTGAGATTCTTAGCTGGGAGCAAAGTTGGTCCTGACAAGCTCTCTATTAAACTCTTAGGAATGATTTTAGATAAATGATAGCTTCTGTAAAGACCCATTTAGTATTGCATTTCAGTATTTATATCGTCCATTGTAATCTAGTCACATTTCAAAGCTACCAGTAGACCAAGAAAAAGAAAATGACTTTTTCCCACATTTCTTGTCCAAATTTTCAATGAATTATAAATACTCAGAGAAACAAACACTGCCATAGACTGTATTCCATGCTCAGGGCAGGTAGCTATTCATTCGCTCTATGGGTTTTAATAAGATAGGGATCTTATCCATCAGCTGCTGAGGTCAGAGCACATTAGTGCTTGGTATACATTTCCTAAAAGAAACAGTCATATCATGTGGGTGATTATTTTGTGAAATGGAGATATGTCTGATTCTCTTCAAAAGGAAAGGGGAGTTTTTCTGTCCTATTAGAAGGTATAATCATATCTAGATTGTTTGATTAAATCATCGGAGAATGGCATTTCTCACACACTAATGGATAAATGGATCAGTAGCAAACACTCCCTTAATATAGGTGAGCAAATTACCTGTTTGCTTTGTGCATCATGCACTGAGTGGTTTAAAGCATAAGCTTTTATGCTGTAACACCTGTCCATAGGTTTTTAACACCTCAGTTGTTTTAGTGCTCACATGGATGAGGCACAGTCTGGGAATCATTTCCCCAGTTTTTATTCTTCACAAATGAGGTGCGAGGTGGGCAGCCAGTGTACGACCCAGACCTGCTCTCACTTCCGTGGTCTTGCACAGCCCGTGGTTCCTATTGAGCTTAGCTCTCATATCCTGCTGCTCCTGACTGTGGGCATATGCTTGACTTGAGACCCAACCTTCCTCTTCACCATTTCTGCGCAGACCCTGGCCGGAGCTTCCTGGCTCCGACCTACAGTTTTGATAAGTATCCACTCGGGTCTTAATACCTAGCATCAATCCTGAAAAGGTTAGTATCTCACACATTATATCCCCTATATCATTTTCAGTAAGAGTAGGATCCCCACTCATGAGAATTAGTAAGAAAACCCTCTGGCTATTCAGGAATGTGCCCCTTGAGGCAGTGTGGAGTTATGATCTCTCTCTGCTCCCTCTTGGCCTTGACAGTCCTGAAGAACGTGAGTTCTTTGTGTTTTGCATGGAAGGATATGTGTCTTAATAGTGTTTTTCTAAATTTTTGGTACTGGCAATTGAATTTAGGGCCTCCACACTGAGCTACATCCCCAGCCACCCTCCCTACTTTTTATTTTCTTATTTTGAGGTCTGTGCTTGCTAAGTTGCCAGATTTCCCAGCCTGGGCTCAGACTTGCAATCCTCCTGCCTCAGCAGCCCAGATTTCTGGGATTATTGGTGCGTGCTGCCATGCCCAGCTTTAACAGAAGTCATTTTGCTGTGTTTTATTCTTCCATCAGTGTGAAGTTATGAGAAAAATAAGTCTCCATATGTTTTCATCTTCTTCCTCCTTTCAAAATCTGCTAACTTTCCTTCCCGTTCATACATTTTAGTCAGATTTTAGAAAAGCATACTGACCAGCCTCCACCATCAGGTCGTTTCTGGTGCGTGTCAGCACCCTGACTCGAATGTCAGGGAAAGGCACTCGCAGCTTCTAGGTCTGTGAAGTAGGCAGTGTTAAAGCACATGCTAAGGAATGACACTCTAGACTGTGTCTGAGGGAAAGCAGGAGATGACTTGGTTTCCAGGCCAAGGACAAGAGGCTTTATGTATGTGCCTCTGAAGCCCTAATGCTCCTTGTGCTGCAGAGTGAGCTGTGGGGTAATGTGGTCACACACAGGAGAAGCTGGGAGCATCTATGTTTGATTAAGTTGGAGAAGTGACACAAATACTGCCTTGTGAGGGGCTTGTCCCCCAGATGTTTTGCTTGAAAGGAAGCGCTGGGGTAGGAGAGAGGGAGATATGGTTGATGGTGTCCAGATAGGTCTGTTAGCCTCTCTCTCCAAATTTCCCAGCTTTTATGCACATGGATTTGGGAGCATACAGGACCTGGCCTTCAACTCTGCCTTTGAATTTTGTTGTGGGGAACCATGCAGCTGTCTTAACTGTTCTGAGTCTCAGTTTCCCCGTTTACTTCACAGGGCTGTGGAGGGGACCCAGCAACGTATTGCGTGTGCCAGTGCACGGCCAGTGTTGGCTTCTAGGCTGACTGCATGGATTCTGTTGTGACCAGCAAAGCCCAGCATGGTTCTGAGCTGTACTTCTTTAAGGAAGGAGCCCACTGGTTGCTCTGTATTTTATAGTTCAAAAATACTAAACTCCTTTAATTAAGGCATTTAAGTAAGATATACTATTGCCTTTGTTTGAATCCATAAAGATCGTTTTAAATAATCACAGGTATTTATCTAGCTGTTGCCTTTCAACAGGTACTGGACAGGGAAGCCCGTCAGTGGCTCAGTCTCAGCCCTTGGGTGAGTGGTCAGCCGGGATGCACATTCACTTTCACAATGCACGGGGCTGGAGCAAAGAGGCTCAGATCCTCTTGTATGGAGGTCATTAAACAGCGACAACTTCCTGCTGGCTCAGCAGGAACTGCAAAGGGAACACTTGGCTCCTACCTCGGATTTCCAAGTATTTCTGATTTAGGAGCAGTATGGGAAGGGTTAAGATAAAAGGCAGCAAGAAAATGGGCCGAGTGGTCAATAGGCTGTAACTGGAATGCCGCAGTGCATTAATTAATGTAGTCTTTAATTTACTGAAGTTTAATGAGGAGAAATAAACGTCTTCACATTTGTCCGTGGAAATAACCATAGGGAGCAAAGTTCTGTGCTCATCTGAGCTACCACACCAGTGATGCAGCTTGGTGTGTGCACACTGGAAGAGTTTTGCTGGTTTAAAACTTAAGAGCTTGAACATTTATACATTTCTATTCCCATGATCTAAAGTAGTGGTAGCGAACCTATGGCACATGTGTTGTGTTTCTTTTAAGGCTAAAGACGTTAATGCATGAGTGTTTTGTTCTGTTTTTTTCTCTAAACCGAAACTTCAGTATTCAGGTTGAATTGCAGTGTTGGCACTTTTTGATAAATAAGTGGGTTTTGGGGTTGCAGTTTGGGCAGTGTCTCTAAAAGATTCATCATCACTGATCGAGAGCAGGCTTCATATAATCCACATGCACTTCTACACATCAAATAATTATTACCGTGGAAGGTAGTGGTGAATCTTGAAGAACTTTTACAAACAGAAATATCATAGGAAGTCAAAGCACCGAGAGCAAATTTAGTATCTTTTGTTCGATCCCGTGAAAATAAATATGAAATTACCTTAGGGTGGGCTTAGCACGCTGGATTCTTTTGCTGTTGCAGTGCCTGCATTTCCTTTCCTTCCTCTTCATCCCTGCTTTTTTTCTTCGTTCTCTTTCCCTTTTCCTCCAGACAGCGCAGACGGTCCTAGTGGTGGTCGTGGTGTTTGGGATATCCTGGCTGCCACACCACATCATCCATCTCTGGGCTGAGTTCGGGGCCTTCCCGCTGACCCCGGCTTCCTTCTTCTTCAGGATCACTGCCCACTGCCTGGCCTACAGCAATTCCTCTGTGAATCCTATCATCTATGCATTTCTCTCCGAAAATTTCAGGAAGGCGTACAAGCAAGTGTTCAAGTGCCATATTCAGAACGAATCACCTCTCAACGAAAACAAAGAAAACAAAAGTCGGATCGACACCCCACCGTCAACCAACTGTACTCACGTGTGAGGCAGTACATGGGGCTTGCCTGCCACATTCCCACGTCTGGGGCTCAGTGTGCTGTTGAGCCACATTGCAATTTGTTATCCCAACAGCAATTCCTCTTATTTTAGCTACATTCCATTTGTGTTACAGGGAATTCTGGTCCATGTTAGGAAATTCCTAGGTCAAGGGAAGATTATTGTTCAGTTTTGCTTTATTTTATTCCTTACTTACAAATAAGACAAAAATAGAGAGAAAATGCCATGTAATTTTATCTCTTGAAAAGTGAAAGCTTAACAGAATTTTATCGATACGTTCTTTATAGAATGAAGAACAACCACTTAAATATGGTGAGGAATATTAGCAGGGTACATTTTTTTGTTCCTAGTACTGGGAATCGAACTCATGACTGGTGCTTGCCAGGCAGGCGCTGTGCCGCTGAGCTATATCCCCAGCCTCATGTAGCCCAGCCCGGTGTACATTTTGAAGCAGATTTATCTAGAAAAAATTTGTGCTTTGATTCCTCAACGTTAGGAGAAGTGGCAATATTATAAGCTGTGTTTTAAAATACTATCATTCACACAGAATGTTGGGTTTTATGCTTCTCGCCATTTATGTGGAGACTCATCTAAGTGGGAAAGAAGCTATCTGACATCTGTGTACACAGGGCCTTCACTCCCACTTGCAAATAGTATGCAGAGCTTCGGAAGCCACACGGTGTCTGTCCGCGACCTCTCGACTCACCGAGTTCAACTCAGGAGGTCAGCACAGGGTCATGGCAGTGACTCTGTCCATTACAAACACCCTTGAAAACTTGGACTTTAGAGGTAACTAAGTGAAGCCAGGGTCATGAACAGCTGCTGTGACCGTAGAAGCTGCAGGTGAGTTTCTGAGAACAAAGCTGGGTATCTTCGGTATGCACCTAGCCCAGATATTAGCTGTGCCTTGTATGGAACCAACCATGCGAGAGTTTAAAAAAGTCAAGAGGATGATGTGTGCACAGTAATTTCTATGGAGCCGAAGATTGGCTGAATCCAGAAGTCAGGTGTGTAGCAGTCATGCTGTGTGGATGAAACCTACTAAATGGTTGCTCTCTTGTGAAAGAATATACTTAGGAATACTCTATCTTGTACAACTAATTAAATTTGTAGTAAATGTTTCAATGCATGTTTTCCTTAAATACTCCTTCTGGTTATGTTTGTTTGGGGTTAAACTATCACTACTTGAGTTGTAAATATAATTTCATATTTATGTTGGCAATGAAAAATGGTGTGGAAATGTTAAATTTCCCTATATTAGGAGTATTATTTTCAGACTGTAAGGCTAATATATTTTAGAAGGAGACAAAAGCAAGAAGTTTTTTTATAAAAAGAATTTTGTGTAATGTGTGCTACTGCCAGGTCAGGACTCCATATAAAATGCCAAATTTTTGTTAAAATAGTCAGTGTAAGCCTGTAGCATGTTAACTTCTCTGGCCCATCAATTTCTTTTCACTAATTATACCCAAGAGAACAGTGTTTACATTTGTATAAGTAAGGCTCTGGGCAGAAGAGGAGAAAATTGCTAGAACAATGAGAAATTATGAGTTTCCCTGTTTGTTCCTAGGGAATGTGGCACTGGATGGGTATGTGAGAGTATTTTAAAGAACATTATAAGTCCTTTGCATGGAAATATTTCGCACTTTATGAAAATACAGGAGCAGAAACGTTGTATCCTGAAAATGACACCTCGTGTGATTTGTGGGACTGGAAGCCACCATGCCCAAGCTTGGAGCAGTTTCTTTGTGTATGAATTCATGGTGTGCAAAGATCTGCCTTCTGCCTGCTGTTAGACTTGCATGCACAAGCAGGATGATTTGATTTTCATGTTGTCTTCGGTTTCATAGGCACAGAAATGGAAGCTTTAAAAATACAGTGAGTGACGCTACCCTTTTCTAGTAGGCAGGCTGAAATCTGCCTCGGCACGCTACATCGGCCATGTTTATAGCCTCAGTTCTGCCCAGATGCTGCTGGGCTGGCACAGGCTAGAGGCACAGCACAGAGGTGACTAGTGGCACTTGCAAACTCCCAAGTTTGCTAAACATAGATGCAAACTCTGTATTTTATAGTTACATAGGATGTTTTTCCTGTGTGTTGCTGTGCCAAATTCTGTTTAGAGTTAGGTTGAGTCTACTTCTGAAACCAGTTTTGATATTATCAGTAGCTTAATTTCTGCAATGATCTAAACCTATATGAAATGTTCTGAATGGGGTATACTAGAGACCCTATGCCAGACCCCTTCCCCAGAGGAATGCAAGTGAAGCATTTGTCAGGTTTCTGCTTCCAAGGTGACTTTTTTCCTAATACATAGTTCACCATGCTCAGTTTGAAAGCACTGTCCCTCACATGACTGAGTGAAGAGGCCTCCCAGATACATGCCTTTTCTTCCAGCAGCCAGGCTGAAGGAGAAAAGCTGTGTGTGCCTTCGAAATCAGGGTGCTGGAGAACCAGGCTTTTCAGTGTGCATCAAAGAAAATGGATGGTGTCTCTTCAGATTTGTATGCTTTGGTACCCCCGGGCAGCTCTTATTTTTTTCCTAGAATTTTTGCTTTCACATTGGGAGATGGGCTCTGGAACACTTAAATAGCTGATGCTCGCTGTTTCCCATATGCAAGCATCACGTCCAGCTCCCCATCAGTGAATACAGTGATGTGATTGGAATCACTTTCCCTTTCTGCTTCCCTGGGAGACATCTCAATAGATTCACACTCTGCTATTTTGACCATGTATGTGCTCAGGAATGTGGGGCACTGAGGCAATTTTCTGGATGTTTTCGGAAAACTTTGTTTTTAACTAACATGCTCTATTTTACACATTGATAGTAGCTGAATCATTTCCTGGGCCCTGAGGCCACGATCTCTTGTGCTTCTTTTTATTTTTTTATATTTTTTTTTGGCACAGGGGATCAAACTCACGACCTTGCACTTGCCAGGCAGGTGCTTATGCCACTAAGCTAAATCCCCAGCCCTTGCTTCTTTTTATTTCAACTTACAGAATTCAGCCAGCATCTCTCCTTTCCACTCTAATTCGTTGTATCTGGGCCAAAGGTAGAATTTAACTATGATAATCATTAGAGGAAGAAATCCTACTTCTTTTTATTTCAATTTGCTACTCTCCTCCAATTTCTTCCTCCAATGATTACCATAGTTAAATTCTTCCTTTGGCCCAGATACAACGAATTAGAGTGGAAAGGAGAGATGCTGGCTGAATTCTGTGAGTCATGCTCTTCTCGTGACTCAGTTTTCAATCTCGATGCTGCAAATTACAGCCTTTTCTCAGCTCTTTCAGTATCTCTGAGACTATGCCGTGAAAATTCCACTCTATTATCTGAAACCCAAGATCAGGCTGCTTCTGTGCAGGAGAGGGCAACTTAACCTAAGTGTCTGCTTCCTTTCTATATGTGGTCATAGATACAAGTTCTAGAGTGCTTGTGTTGAAGCAACATTACATTGGGTATAGTAAATGCACTGTACAGCTTCATCATGCTCTTGTTTCAAAAGCTTTATTAAATACATATATATAAGTTACATAATCAAGCGAATTGGGCTGAAGCACCAGTTTGACTACTTGCTCGGGAAACTTCATATTTAAAATGTGAATTTTTATCTATAGTGGTTGCAGATGATTTTCTATGTTGAAAGTGCATTGAAGTGGCTATTTGTTAAAGAGAATCACATTCTTGTTGGCCATTAAGAATGTTGCTTGTTAAGTCTTTCTTGATTAGATATTAATGGCATGTTTAGTTAATGACGTTTGTTTTATGACTATATAGAAAAAGACTACATGCCTAAAGTTCTCATTTTAGTTACTTGTTGACTTGAAAACATAATAAAGCAGTAATTTACCTGATTTTAATATACAGCATATATGAGTGTTTTCTCTTTCAGAAGTGGAAAAGTGGAACCTGAAGAACAACTTAAAATGCTTCAGATTTTTTTTTTTTTTTTGCTACACTTGGGATTGAACCCAGGGTGTTCTATCACTGAACTACTTTGCTAGCCTTATTTTTTTTATTTGGAGACAAGATCTTTCTATGTTGCCCAGACTGACCTTGAACTTGTGATCCTCTTGCCTCAGCCTCCAGAGAACTAGGATTACAGGGGTGTGCTACTGCACTTGGCTGCTTCCATCCAGGTGCAGTAGCCTGTGTCTAGTAAGACGAGCATATCTAATATTGTGTGTTTTAATGTATTAGGATGTTTCAGTAATTACTTGGAGAGTATCTCTTATTCCAGACTGGGGCTTCTCAGTGTGGCAGGTTCAGCTGCCATCCCAGGGTTCTGAGGCCAACACCTCTGTGTACTCTGTGAGATCTGCAGAGGATTAGCAGACTCTGGGAA
>RJWT010001252.1:0-50345 GCA_004365215.1 Cuniculus paca | reverse complement strand
AAGATTTTGCATAAACATTGGGTTAATTATCACTGAAAAACAAAATTATCTTAAGCTTTCAAGTATCTTGACATAGATTCTGAGCATTGTATTTTCTCAGAGTCATTTCTGCAAATTAATTAAAATAGCCATCAATCAGGTTTGGGTATATTGAAACAAATCTGGATTATAAAACTAGTTTATATTATTAAGTAAAATTACCTTAACTGTTTAATAATCTCTTTCAAATGAAGAAATTTCAGTAAATCATATACACTAAACAGAAGTTCTTGACTTAGTATATCACTGTTATTCAAAACCAAAATGGTATATTTTATTTCAGTGTTTTCTGTAGTTATAGATAACTTGCAGAATCAACCTATAACCTTTCTCTATATGCCATACATAAAAGACCCTAGTGGTCAATATGATGAATGCCTTATCAAATAAGCAAACACATTCATTCTGGTCCAAGTTTCATTACTGGGTTTTATAACCGATTCCAATTATTCCTTTATTGTGACTCCTCAGGAGAATATTGGGTTGATCCTAACCAAGGTTGTAAGATGGATGCGATCAAAGTATTCTGTAATATGGAAACCGGGGAAACATGCCTAAGTGCCAGTCCTTCTACCATTCCACTTAAAAACTGGTGGAGAGATTCTGGTGCTGAAAAGAAATATGTTTGGTTTGGAGAGTCCATGGATGGTGGTTTTCAGGTAAGAAAGGATGAGTATGCCTTTGAAAATGAGTCAGCCACACTTATTTGACATTTTTGACTCCTCCTATCCACTGATCACAAAGCTCAGTTAATTAATAAATAGAAGAGCACAAATGATTTTATATGTCCAGGTGACTTTTGTAAGGTTCCTCTCAATAACAGCTTAACTAGATTGAATTACTTTGAAATCAAACACCTTTCCTTTACTTCTGATGACCTTTACTCTGCCATGCAATAAAAATTTATTACCATCGATTTTATAAGAACAGTGTATATTGCAATGCCCATACTAATACTGCACACAGCCCTTACAAGAAACTGCAACTGAAATGCTTGATCGGTCTTGTTTGTTTCCTATCACAGTTTAGCTATGGCAACCCTGAGCTTCCTGAAGATGTGCTCGAAGTACAGTTGGCATACCTCCGCCTGCTCTCCAGCCGGGCCTCCCAGAACATCACCTACCACTGCAAGAACAGCATCGCATACATGGATCAGGCCAGTGGGAATGTAAAGAAGGCCCTGAAGCTGATGGGATCAAATGAAGGCGAATTCAAGGCTGAAGGAAACAGCAAATTCACATACACAGTTCTGGAAGATGGTTGCACTGTAAGTAACGCCTTATTTATAAACACAGTTCGCACTGCACTGTACAGATCTAGCTTTATCATTCTATGTTGGAAAGAAGAAATAAAAATAAGCAGGTGAACAAACAATGACATTTGTCATGAATTACGTAGCATCTACGGATTCATTTCAGGGAATGTTAAATACTACAAAAACTGATTGCAGCTTAACTCCTAGAAGGAAACCAGTTGAAAGAAGTTGAAATGTAAACACGTAACATACTCTTTTTCAGATAACTGGCTGAACCCTTAAAATTAACTTTATCATGTATAATCTGCACAATGTTTATTATGTGAACTTAATCTAATGCCTATACTTTTTATGAAATTTTGAACATTGACTTGAATCTACCCTTTGTTATTTACTTTTATGAACAAAGGGGGAGCCCACTGCTGATGTTGGCAAATTCCAGTGGGGGGCCCACCCATCTCTTAGTAAACCAACTACCTCTCTGCTTGCACAGACCAGAACAAGGCCTCTGGGAAGTGTGGCAGTCTGCCTGTCAGGCTGATCTTCAATTATGACAAGACTTTTGATTGAGGATATTATTTGTCCATGGGAAGGATTATAACTTGAAATAGAGAAGGTCTCATATGTATGAAAGATAGCATGATACACTGAGAACTCCTTTACAACAGGAAAATTTTCTAGCTTGGTCAGTCAGAAGAATTGTGTAAGTAATTATAATGTCATTGTAACTTAAGCTTTTTCGCTCTTTTATTCAGAAACACACTGGGGAATGGAGCAAAACAGTCTTCGAATACCGAACACGCAAGGCCATGAGACTACCAATTATAGATATTGCACCCTATGACATTGGTGGTCCTGATCAAGAATTTGGTGTGGACGTTGGCTCTGTTTGCTTTTTATAAGCCAAACTCTGTCTGAAACCCCCTGCAAAAATTTCACATTCCATATGTGTTCCTCTTGTTCTAATCTTGTCAACCAGTACAGGTGACCAACTAAATTCCAGTTATTTATTTCCAAAATTTTTGGAAAAAAGTATAATTTGACAAAAACAAGAAAGTATGTGTGTTTTTTTTCCTGTTCAAGCAAATACAGTTCAAATGCTTTTTGTTTTATTTTTTTAACAATTCCAATTTCAAATGTCTCAATGGTGCTATAATAAATAAACTTCAACACTCCTACAATAACACCGTGTTACATTCTTTGAATCCTATCCCGTGTGTGGAGCAATGGCTATGCTCACAAGTAAAAATTACTCTTTCTTTCTGAAACAGTCGAACATGAAATTAGGAAAGACCTTCTTATTTCAACTACCTCAAATGGTCAGAAACAGATAAATTCTATGAGTTCCAGAAGACCAAACAAATGTATAAGTGGGCAAAAGTTGTGAACATCACTTGTTAATTTCCTAGGATATTGGTAAAAATATAGTGTAGTGCAATGATTTAGAGTAATATTTTTAAAGTCACAATGATTCTAATCATTGATACCAACTGCTTTTAAAGGTGCTTGTCTCTTTTCTAGTCATTGCTAATGAAGATTACAAATATTTGAGAAGGCTTTAATGACACATGTTATGGTGCTAATGTACTTTCACTTTTAAAATTCTAGATCAGATTTGTTGGCCTGCATTCAAACCATAGATGCACGATATTTCTATTTGTCTCCTCTCAGAAAGATTAGTTGACATACCGTAGGGGAGTCTCTCCCTTCATCCTGTAAAAATCAATGACATAAAACGAATTACAGGGTTGCATTTGTCACAACAGCACAGAGAATGTTTTGAAACTTTCTTTTGTAAACTTGTATGTGGTTGTTGATCTTTCTTTTCCTTACAGATACCTATAATAAAATATCATAAAGAAACATTCCTGGTTTTCGTCACTATTCATAGGTTTGACAAATACATGTCTCTGCCCAGAAACTCATGGTTTTCATGAAAAAGTAGGTTGAATTCTAACTCTCTAGCTTAATAATGCAATGATTTAAGGAGATGAAGTGATATGACACAGGTTCAGAATAGAGAAAAGCTCTGTAGAAATGCTGCAGAGTTTTAGAGAAACCCCTGGGGCTTCTGGAAAATCGAGATCATTCTGATTGAAATGGTCACTCCTTAGTCATGGTAAAGTAGTAAACTGGTGTCTTCCAAGGGGAAATAATTAGAGAAGATGCTGATAATTTATCCAAAGTAAAATGGACCCAATAAAACACACTAATATTAAGAACAATTGATACCACATGACTTACCTAACCGAGGAATCTAGAAAAATTTAACTCACAGAAAGGGATTAATATATTGCTTACCAGGGTCTGTAAGTAGGAAGAGGTTGAAGAATCTTTTGTCTAGGATAGACAGGTTGAACTCATATGAAACACCACAAAGACAGTCAAGATGAGTAAGTAAGTGTTATATTTTGCTTGGCTAACCATAAGAGATGCGATAAAAATAATTGCTCAGTGATGATCATATTCTCAGGATGGTCCTTAAAAAGGATAAAATTTGTTACACAATAGAAACAAAGTATGATTTAATTAAGTGGTAGAGAAAAGGCAAGAAAGTTAGCAAAACAAGGTACAAGTACTGTAACCCTGCCCCAACATTCGTCAGTCTTTAGTAACAAAATACCTTCAGTTAGAGAGTGAAAGAAAAACCACAGAAAATACTGTGAGGAAAGAGAGGTAGAGTTACGAAGCATATTTGGCAATTAAATTAGCCCAGCTTAAAATGGAAGATGGATTTTATGTGGCATTGTAAGTAATAAGAATGGGCATACAGTTTAGAGATTTTATAATAGTAAACTAGCAAGTTTTTACTTTCTCTGTCTCTCAATGTAAATAAAGCCTTATAATTTTTTTGTTTTTTGTTTTGTTTTTTTTAGTTTTGTTATGTTTTGCAGGCCGGGGCTTGAACACAAGGTGTCTCAGTTACTTTTCTCCCAGTGCTGAGACAAATACTCAACACCCAAAGTTAAAAGAGGAAAGGTTTATTTTGGCTTACAGTTTGTAGAGGTGTCTGTCCATAATTGGCTGGCTCCAAGGCAGGGTGGCATATGGCAGAGGGACAAAAGTTCATGGTAGCTAAAGACAGGAAAAGCAACAAAAGGGGAGAGAGAGGGAGAGACAGAAAAAGAGAAGCCTCTTTCTGTCGCTTATACTGTGTCAACTCTACCAGGATTAGGGCGGTGCCAATCCAATCCGTGGACTGATCCAGCAATCACCCATCCTTAATCCATTACCCTTAATCACAGCGTTGCACTACTAATCAAGCACACCCCCTAGATTCAGCTACCTCCGAAAAAAATGCTATGCTCACATGGTATCTCAACACAAACCACAATATAAGGCCTTTCACTCACCAGCAAGCACTCTGTCACTGAGTAATCCAGACCATGTACAAGGCTATTGCATGAGAAGAACACAAAGTCAAGGAAATGTGGAAAGCCATAAACAGACTTACATAAAAAGATACTGTCTTAATATGCTTCTTGTTGCTATTAACACAATACCACAGAATGAGTAGGTCATAAAGAAAACTGATGTATTTTGGCTCACAATTCTGCTCAAATTCAAAGGAATGCACTTGGTGATAGCCTTCTTGCTGGCAGAACCCTGAGTGGGTATAGGATGTGACCTAGTAAGAGACAGGGAACAAGGGACAAACCTACCCAAACTTACCTTTTATGGCAGACCCATTCTCAACACACCCTCAACTCACTAATGTGCTCGCCGCATGAATGGATTAGTCCATTCATGAATGCTGACCAATCTTCTCTTAGAGGTCCCATCTGGTCCTACCTCTTAATATCTGTCTCCTAATGGGGACTCAACATGAATTTTGAAGAGGGAAAAACATATTTAAAATACAGAGGATATTTATTATAGAAGAAAGCATAGATCTACACGTTAGCAGAAAGAAGATGAGACTAAAGAGCAAGGAGTAGCATGTATTTCCTTCAAGAACTGAACTGGAGGGTCTCATGGAGAAACCTGCTGGAAAATTAGGTTAAGGAGGGTGAATGGAGTTAGCTGAAGGAAGACTCCAACAGTCATGCAAGAGACCTCTCCCTTTAATAAAGATCAAGTAAGAAGTTACGCAACTTCTGCCTTCCTCACAGCTTCCTACGTGGCAGCTAATCATGACAGTGATTCCATTGGCAGGGTGACTGAACATGATAAAATGTATGACTGATTGGAGAATAATACTAGGTCAGGAGCAGCTAAAAGGTTTGGAAATCAGCTGTTCACAGATGGCCAATGAAGTCATCTTGCTCCACAGAGAAATCATCAGGGAGCAAAACTTCAAAAGGAAGGGAGAAAGACAATGATGCATACGTGCTGGGAAGGCAGATGTGGAGAAAGATTTCAAATCACTTCTCAGATTCTGGAGTTTGTAATGGTTCAAGAAAAAGACTTAATTTTGAGGGCTAACTAGGAAACTAAATAGCAGGAGGGCTTCATTAACTACTATCCATAAAAAATAATTTGGGCCTGATTTTCCAATTCTGTTTTGAATTTAAACCACCTGGAAACCATCCTCATCGGAGTCAGCCAAAGCACAACCAGGAAGAGTGACAACGATCTCTGACTATAAGAACACACCAAGTACTGCGTTATGCAAGGAAACAAGTCAGATGTCTCAGGGAGGGACTTGGAATTCAGCATCCTCTTGAATCTCTGCAGCTCAAATTCACTGCAGATGTTTTCAATATGTGCTGCACTTTTCTCATTAAATTGACTAACAATTGTGATTATTCAGTGTCCTCAACTGCCTTTCGTTAGAAGATGGACCTCATGACAGTTTCAGCTGCGGGGAAAATTGTTCATGGATATTCAGCCCTACTTTCTTCGATTTATTACCATTTGACTCTTCATATTACACTTCACTTATCTGCTGGTAAATTTCTTGCAATATTTATTGCATTTAAATATAATTGCATATATGTCTGTGTTTCATCAGGTTCCCATAAAATTGTGGTGAATCATCTTCTTTGATAAAAGTAAATGTCATTTTCAGGGCTTTTAAACATGTTAGATAACCATGTGATAAGACATTAATGAGAATTAAATATCACCTGAAATTTTTATTTATGGCATCAAAATAAGACCCAGCAGAGAATTATAAGCTTAACTTTTGTAGGATTCATTAAATCAGTACAATTTCATTTCTAGGGTTCCCCATCTAAACAGGTTCACTGATATTTTTATCTGGTTCAATCATTACAATAATTTTAATCTTCCACTGTATTGCCTTCTGTTGGTTTTCTTGAGTTTAATCATGGAACTATGAAAATGAGAATAAAAGATACACTACATCATCAGAGATAGTTGTTAATGTTTTGTTTTTGAAGTTCATAGTTACATGTAACCACCAAGATTCATGATTGTATAAATAAACAAGATTTTTAGTATATATGCTATATAAAATATATATAAGATGTATATAAAATATATGTGCATTTTTTGTATATAAATATATATACACTAAGCTCTCTCTATATATTTTACATAGCTAGACAAACAGATGATAGATCGATAGATCGATAGAATCCTCCCTGTATTCCCTTGAGCATCAGGCTTTCCCTGGTAATCTGTTATGTTCTTGATTCAATGCTCATTTACATCCTTCATGAGTGATTCCATTCATATCCAAACACTCACTGCGATTGCTCACAGGGGACTTAGTCCTGACCTCTCTCCAACAAACAGCACACACATCTTCCACCTGCCTTCTTCATTCTCTATCTCAGTGAACACCATCATCTTTCTTCCAGCTATCCAAACCAGAAATTGTTGCTTCCTCATCTCCTTGCTCTGCTTGCTCTTTCACTAGATTCTAATTCATTCCTTACGTATCTCCCAAATGCACCTCTCTTTTTCCACCCACAGTGACATTTACTTTTTATTTCCTTTTTCTACCCTGTTTTCAGTCTCATTCACATGAAAACCCTTCGGAAGCATTGAAGATCTAACGTGCAACTCCCATGTGTTTAAAACAATTGGGTATTTTGTAATGAAATTTCTATTGCTATTTCTTTTTTGGTGGTTCGCATTTTATTATAAGGGATTGGCCATCACATAAGATTTTTAACATCTTTGGCCTCCACATGAAATGCCAAAAATAGTCACCAGTGATAACCACAAACACACACTCCTCACTCATTTCTGTATGTCCTCTAGAGGGTATGGTTACACTTGTAACTGAGAACATAGTTTCCTGCAGACACTTCCAGAGTAATTTTCAGTCTCTGTAGCATTACACACAGCCCCTATATGATGCTTCTTCCTAGTTCTTGAACCTTGTCTTCCACCAAGCCCATGCATGGTACCTATTTCCACGCCAGCCTGCTGGGGTTCCCCAAGCAAGCCATGACTTTTAAGAACTCCATCCCTCGGTTTATGTTGTTAGACCTACCTTATTTTCTTCATTACTTAAGACGCTATATTTTTTCTTCAAGATTCATTAAGCAAAGCCTTTTCAAGTAGTCTTCCTAGCCTCTTCTCTCCAAATCCAGTCTTATTTTGATGACTTAGGGTCTTTGTTTCCCCTGTGCATGTCTCATCAATGTCCATTCACACCACTTATCTATTCAGATCGGTTCGTAAGTGGGATGATTTTACCTACTTAATACAAAATATGTGTAAGCTGTGTAGAATATGCTCCTTGTAGCAGTCACTGAGTAAATTACTTTATATTCCAGAGCAAAAATACCAATAGCTGACATGAAATACACATGGAAAATGTATACTCACGACTGTCGTCTAAATCAATCTGCCTGCATTGTGAAATTGTTTTTGTCACATGGATTTTAAAGTTCCACTATATTTCATATCTGTATTTATTACACAAATATGACTTAAATTACTTGATATCAGTTGACATTGCTAGCCTTGGCACTCGAGCATACCATTCTTTCTCCTACCACGGGCTCAATCTGGTTCCATGACCTCCTCACATCTATGGGTATTCTAAATAAACCAAGTTGAGAGAATGATTTATATGTTCTCCAGTTCAGTGGAGAAAACAGATTAAAAGTGCATTTTGTTGCATCTTCTTTTACACCTAATTTTCAAACATTTTAATCTTTGTCAAATTCTGATGATAGAATTTAATCTCTTGTTGTTTATGCTGCATTTTTATATCTTATGATATTAAATATCTACCACAGGATTATTGACCTTTATGCTATTACTTTTGTGAATCACCTATCTAGGACTTTGCATATTTGAGTGATTTTAATTTCTATTTCCTTTATAAGGATCCTAAATTAAACTTTTTCTGTCATCATTATTACACACATATTCTCAGTTCCAGTATGCTTTAAACATACCTGTTGGTGTATAATACAGATTTAGAATAGATTTTGAAATCTTACCTTTCTTCTTTCTGCCATATTTGTTTTCGATCCCCTTTTCAAGATTACTAATCTTGATAACTGTCTTACTTTCTCATCACTGAGACAAACTACCTGACATCCACCACTTAAAGGATGAGAGGTTTGTATTGGCTCACAGTTTATGGAGGTCTCATTTGGTTCCAGAAGCAGCCTGGCAGCCATGGGCAGAGGGAAGCTGCTCGTGTTTTGGCAGCTGGGAAGCAGAGAGAGAAAGGAGGAGAGGGGGAGGGTGATAAACCCTTCTCATCTCCCCACAACCCCATCTCCTAACTTCAGGTCAGCTATAAATCCCTATAATCCAATCCCCTTCCGAAGTTCTGCCTATGAGTGCATGAGGCTTCTGGGAAATGTCTGTATATAAACCATAGCAATAATTACATGCTGACTTACTTAGAGCTTCTCAATACTGAAATAGTCCATTTGAAGATTCTTTTCATATGGGATAAAGGAAGGAAATATGCTTTCAAATGATAATTGTCTATCAAGTTACTCTTAGAGCATTTACTGAATAAATGAATACCAATTTAATGATATATTAAATTCTAATGTAAATAGATTTATTTTTAAATACATATGCATTTTTCTCCATGAGCAGTACCTTTTTATTATTTTTAACTATCTAGTAGAGCTAATGTCTCATCTTTATTCATCATTTCTATTTGGGGGAAATTTTTTTATTAACTTTCTTCCACATTTTTCACTCCAGTGAGCTCCAGAAGGCTTTTGTCATGTTTCATATTTTGAAGATCCTTTCAAGATTTTGAGTGGCATTATATTTAATTTACTGAATCTAGTTCTGAAAATTTCTTGTCCCATTTAGTTCTATATTGCTATTGCACTTAATAAAAATCCATTACTTCTAATGTGTTTTCTGTCCAGTAATATGAGTTGAAATAGAAACAATAATATACTAGTGTATATTCCACATTAGTCTAGAAATCAGGTGCCGATGCCCTATGAATGTGCTTTTCCTATACATTCAGTGTGTAATGCCAGCCACACAGTGTATCAGTGCTTATCATGCATGCAGTAAAGTTATGCTGATTTGGCAAAAACACTAAGAAGGTGTATTTTGTTTTTTTCAATACTGTATGAATAACTTCTGCCTTTATAACAAATACAATTAAATTGACATTAATGAAATGATCAATGCAGCAACAAAAAATATAGTAAGCTGGGCTATGAGGGAAAAACTACAGGTGCCAAAGAAACACTTGAGAGGAGAATCTAAGATATGTGCGGAGAAGGGTGAGGAGCTTGGGAAGGACTTGGGAAAATGTGGCACTGAGCAGAGCCCTGCAGGTTAGAACAGGCAAGCTGGGTAGAAGGAGCATGTGAATGAACAATCTTCGGTGGGATGAGAACCCAGTAAGTTTTAGGAAGTGGACAAAATGTCTTCTGAGTGGAGCAAAGACTAAGGCATACAGCCGCCTAAGGAAGACCGAGAAGGAGTCCAGTCACGCCAGAACCTTACAATTTGAGGAATGGCGTCTTCATATGAATAAACGGAAACCAATTTAATTATATATTGAATTTGAATACATACATATTTATCTTTCTAGATTTGTGTGTGTGTCTTGTGTTAGTGGGGTGGGGCAAGTGACATGTAACATATTCAGATTTATATTTCAAATTGATCACCTGATCAACTGATTGATCAAAGTGACTGATCAAATTGATTGATGATCAATTGATTATCACAGGAAGAAGGGATCAGAAGAGGGGAAGAGTGAATGCCTGAAAGTCTGTTCAGAGGTTACTAAAAGAGCCCAGATTAGGACAGTGGCAATGAAAATGGAGAGAAGAGTATGGCCTGAAAAGACATTTAGGGACAAAATTGAAAATACTTGTGATATCGTGATTCTGGCATAGTGAGAGTGAGACAAGTGACAAGAATAAGTTGGTTTCTACCTACTCAGATATAAAGGAAGATCACCTCAAGGCTCTTGTAGGTAGATAGTTGCAACTGGTAATAGTGCTCATGGATGTAATGGACCACAGTCACAAGGGTGAATTTTGTGTTGTCTCCATAGCATAACAAACTAAAAGTGTTAGTGGGATCCAAAATTCACAATACATATTGGGAAAGTCAAAGGGAAGGAATTATCTAAAAAGGGAAAGAAATGACCACTATTAATCTATTATCATGATTTGAAATTTAGATTGTATTCATTGTTCTGATTAGTTTCATTTTATTCTGATTTGTTTGGTTTTACTATACTTGATGGCATGGACAGCTATTTGAAAGATAACAAAATAAATAATTGCAGTCATCGAGGATGTCCAATTAGCTTGTTTAGAAACCCTGTATAGCTTTCATTGTTTGTTTTGATTGATTTTACTCTATTCTGTATGGTTTGATTGTAATATGTCTGAAGGTATAGGCAACTATTCTGAAGATAACAACTATTATGGTAGCCAATGCTGTTTTGCTAATATCTCGAAATTCTGTATTGCTTACATTGTTTTGCTTCGTTTGTTTTGTTTTGCTATGTTTTGTTTTGTTTCTACTGTTTTAGTTTGTTGTATTTTGTTTGATTTTACTTATCCCTGATGGTATGGGCAGGTATACTGCAGATAACAAGAGGCATTATGGTAGCCTTACCGATTGCTTTTTACCCTGTTTAAAATCATGTACCATGTTCATTGCCTTGTTTTGATTGACTTTACTCTGTTTTGTTTTGTTTGATTGTATTCTTTTAAAAAAAAAAGAATAACTTGGTTTCTAGCCTAAATGGATGGCTATTATCCAAGAGACAACATGGAACATAATCCTTCTTTGAGATAGAAATATCATGATTTCTTTTTGAAAGTACAGAGCTCCACATATCTCTGAAAGTCAAAAAGAAGATGTCAAGTTAAACATTTAAATATCCATCTCTCAATCTTCAAGGGTACGTGCATTTGCCTCTGTTGACTTACTGATTACCATTACAGCCATGGGCATGGATGAGGGCAGGTGATGAGAGATCATGGAGTATAAAGGAAAAAAAGAGCAGGCCTGACCCTGTGCAACATCAATGCTTAAATAATGGAGAAAATAATGCACTGGCAAAGAAGGCTGAAAAGAAATGTTCCTTTGAAGGAGCTGGTCATTTTGAAAACAAATCAGCTTGCTAGCATGCCCTGGGCTTTAAAGGTTTGAGTTTGTTGCTGTGGGATCATTGCTTTGTTTGCCAGTGTTGAACCTCCATCCCCAAACTGAGTTTTAAAGAGTTAATGCATAGCTTCTGAAATGTGCAGAATTTCAAAGGACAGAGTTGTCCTAAGATGTTCTTATTCATGGTGAGATGGGGATTCTGGGGATGGTGGTTGCAATCTTTGCTTTTTCTAGACTTTTTCTGTGCTTGCTTTCTCATTCACATGCAATCAATTCTCTTGAGAAGGGATTCTTTTATAACTTCCTTGAATTTCTTCTCAATTTGGAACACAATTACTGTGACTCTGACCAAAGTTTATTAGATTTTGTATTATGAGTTTGGAATAGTTTAGCATAGTTTATGCTTTGTTATTGTTTCTTCTTTGTCTTAATTTCTGTTACTTTGAGGGATTTTTGTCTTTTTAATAAATTAACAAATTAATGGTGTGGTCCTCCCCAGATGTATAGTGTGTTTGATTAGGTAGATTCTGAGGTGACTTTAAGACACCTGCAAGTAAGACCATTTGCCTGATGGAATGTTAGATCTAGAACATAAGCAAGAAATGTGAGGACTTTCAGCTAGGCTTTTATTTGTAGCATTCCTGAGCTTCAATTCAAATAAGAACTGGTATTTTTGTAGGTGGAAGTTATTAGTGTTTCCTGGAGTTTTGGGGCTTTTATTTCCATTTTCGTTTTCTTTCTTTCCTTTCCTTTTTCTTTCTTTTTTTGTTTGTTTGTTTGTTTGTTTGGGTTTTTTTGTTTGGGGTTTTTTGTTGGTCGGTTTTTGTTTTTGAGTTATGGTCTCCTTGTGTAACTCAAGCTGGACTTGAATTTGCAGTCATCCTGCTTTCGCCTCCCATGTACTGGGATCACAGGCATGTGCCCCCATGCCTGGCAAATTATTCGTCTTTTTACGTAACAGAATCACCACACGTTTCTGTCTCACCTATCTGCAGTTATATAGTCTGTGTAGGTTGGACTTGAAAGAATGTCAACAAAACTCGTAAGTATCTTTAGTTGTATAAATATCGAAATCAAAGACATATAGCTCAAATAAAAATGAATTTGTGAAAAATTTTATCTGAATTGTAAATATGGAACATAAACTCTGAAAACATTTAAACTAAATTCATATGTGACAATATCGATATGTGTTTTATCATCAGTTTATTCAAACATAGAAAAACCTGTCTTTTCCTTTGTATTGCTACTATTTCCCTGGTATTTTTGAAGACCATGATAATTGTCACACTGCCTTTATGGGCTATAGCACAGAAAGGCTTTCATTTATAAGGCAGTAAATACACGATGAAAGGCATCTGTTGTATTTTTTAAACAAATGGCAAACAAAGGATACCAGAACACCTCACATGTCACTGTTGTAAATGAAGCAGAGCTGATATGTTCAAATGAATTCCAAAAACCAAAAAAACACTGACATGATAAAAGCGTGCATTTAATTTGATGCTTTTCAGAGATACATGACCAAAGCTGTGTGCATGGCTTGTCCTTGGGATGCCCCCCTGTTTATTTTTAAATAAGAAATTAAAATGAAGCCAACAAATGCAATTAAGGAAAAAAAAAGTCTCTCGAGACACAAGGGGACCTGCATGTTCTGGTCTAAGAAACATGGAAGTATTACAAAGCACGGCGGATACAGTATGACAGCAGAGTGTGGGAAGGCACTGGGACACCACTCTACCTTTCAGAAATGGTACATCTAATAGGTACATCTTCACAAATGTCATTGATGAAACAGTCTTTATTTTTTTAAAAAAATGGTAACGAAAGAATTTTAGCACCATCATTAAAGGATATCATCATCATCATCATCATCATCATCATCATCATCATAATTTTTAGCCCTGCCTATCTCCAGTCTTGGAATAACAACAGAAGCATAGCACCTTTCAGTATCTAAAATATAAACAAGAATAGTAAGTCCATCCCAGCTTCTAGAGATGAGGTAGCTGATGCTAAGAAATGTTGGGCCGTTTTGTCTATGCAAGTTCAAAGGCCAAATGTTCTAATTTCAATCATCACATTTGATTAGAGACAACTCCACAACTCTGGGTTTCTACATCTTTTTCTTCATTATAGGTTCCAGGATGATGAGATTGTACATGTGGAAGAGTCTCAACTATGAGACCTGAATGTGTGTTCATAAAGATATATATGCAAATTATTTTGCTCAGTGTCTTCTTGGGAAGGAAAATACAAATGTATTAAATGCTATACGGAGGCAACATCTCTCTATATTGACAGATTGTATCGAAAGAGAAAAGGTATTGTGAAAATTGAATAAGAAATGAGTTTAAACATACCAACTTTTACAAAAATTTGAGAAGTTGAAGCAATTTCACTTTTTTCTCCTGAAGTTCCATTGAATATATACTGTTTAAAAATTCCATTTAAGGCAGTGAAAAACTTTTTTTTTAGATTAAAGATTCTTTGTAATAGTTATACAATATCAAGGTGTGGGTATGGGTGTCAATTACAAGGTTAAACATTTTTATTTTTCATTGATAATCTGGGAATAAGAGGTCACAAAAGGGCTCTACTCTCTATTTTTAAAACTGCAGCCAAGCAAAATAAACATGCATTGTGGTTTTATATACCCCACTCCTTAAGCTTTCTGCCAGGAAGAAGAATTTCCTCATAAATACTAAGCATTTTTTTTTGCATCAAAATAAATTGAAGAAAACAGATCTTTATTTATTTCATCAGTTTACTTTTTTTAAGAAGGTGGTCATTGTTATTGGTGGTCTTAAACCTAAACTTTTGTATTGAAAAATACTTTAGGTCAATTAAAACTTGAGGATTGTCAGTAAAATAAATATTCTGAAGGGTAAGGAGGCCAGGCACTTAAGATCCTATGTACAGTGCTGATGTGGAATCAGCGATTACTTCAAGAGTCTCAGGATCAACTTCAACAGTCAAAAGTCCTCATGAACGGTGATGGTCGTCATTGAGGGTGGTACACATTGCCGGTCTTACTGGGCTTGTGTTACATGAAGCAAACTGGCCCGACTTCAGCACCAAATTCCTGGTCAGGGCTGCCAATATCCACAGGGGCAATATCTATGATGGGCAAGCGAGCCACGTTCTGTGTTCTGTATTCAAAGACAGTCTTGCCCACATTTCCGTTTCGCTTCTGGAATGAAATGATGCAGTGGATTAACACGGTGTATTCAAAGTTTCCCAATGATTTTAGACAACAACTTATCCAGTCAATTTTTATAATGTGAAAGCAATGAGCACTACTTAAAAGTCAGAGCATGGCAATAGGAAGCAAAGCACTAGCACGTATAGTGGGTGCTTTTCCTCTGAGTAAATTCCTTGTCTTTTCGCAGCTATTCAAATAGTCATAACATAAATTATGAAACGATTTTTTGTTCTATAAAAATGAAACTATAATTCATCATCCTCTATTTTCCTTATTTTATATCTGAATATACCATTTTAAAGACATACAAATCAATGCTTGACTATACATTTTAGAATCGAGGAATTTTATTCAATAATTAAACACCTTACAGAAGAACCAAAGAGAGCTACAGAGAAGCAGGATCCAATCCTAGGGATTCAGTGCCCTCATGCCTCTGTTAATACTTCTAACTTGCCTCATGCATCAACACACATTCAAGTTTACCTGAAGAACAACTACACACAAAATGTTGCTGTGTTTACGCACGAGGTAAATTTGTCCCAACTTGTAGTGCCATGCCAGTATTTTTAACAAAAACAGATTTTTTTTTCTTCAAGCAAATCAACAGTAGTTCCAAAAGTACTTACAGAGCAAGTATCTTGAAGAACTGTATATCTGAATCTAATGTTTCCGTCTCCCTTGATTGCCAAGTCATTTGCACCTTTGAGAACCACGGCTTTCTTGACGCTCTTAGTTTCATCGTCCATGTATCCTACGCTGTTTTTACAGATGTAAGTGATATTCTGAGATGCTTCTTTGGATAAAAGACGCAAGAAGGTCATCTGTGTAATGGCAGTATTAGGTGACTGGTAGTCTCCATAAGTGAACTAAAAGAAAAACAAAACACAGTCTTTGTTAAATGCAATACTGAAAGATTTTATAGTGCTTTAATTAGGCAAGTTAATTTTAAATGAATCATTTTTGAAATGTGTTGCTTTAAATTCTTGTCATATAATAAGCTAATCTGGTCTATACATATAAAATATCTTAATATTTCTATGCACATTCACATCTGTCCTTATTATGTCAAACAAATGGTGATGAAACTGATAATAATTATAATTTTCCAGATAAAGTTTAAAATTCTTAAAATCTGCCTTAATCATAAACAAAAATAACTCATTAGTTTTCCCACCAAATATAATAATGATTGATCATTAACTGTTGGAATAAATTTTTTTGCCCAACTGTTCTATACTTGCAGGAAATACAATTAAAATTTTTCCATTTGGCAGCCCAAAATTATCAAAAATAATTTCTCACAAGCTCTTTCTATTTATTTAATAATGTATACTTTGCTTTCAATGACTGTATTTGAGTTTTTACATAAAAAATACATTTTAAAATTTCCTATTCATTAAATAATGGTAGATTCTGGCATATTTTGCTCACGTCCATAGTGTTCTCACATCACATTTATTCTGACAGTGAGTTCTGGGAAAGGTTAAGAGCAGAGGTCAGAACAAAATTTTAGAGTTAGGCTGCATAGTGAGATCTGGGATGACATATTCATATTACAATAGGAAGTAGCAAAGCCTAATGATACTCTGAATACTGAACCATGTAAGAAATACAGAGTACACTGGAATTCAGAAGAATATTAATAAAATGTATATAATTACAACATGCCTTAAGTTTAATACTACAAAGTTCACAAAATAATTTCAGTGTCAAAATGATATGATATTTATCAGTTGTCGTGTACTAGAACTACACTAAGCATTTAGATTCACATGGAGACTATGGGGTCCACACTACCACTCTCACTGTAAGCCAGCAACACTTAGGCTGTGTTATGGTTTGTGTTTGGATGCCCCCTCAAAGCCTCATGCAGTCATGGACGTGGCTGAATCTAGCATTTGCGATTGATTCATTGTCTAGGGCTGGGATTGGTGGTGTGAGTGCTGCATCCATCCAGGAGTGGGCATCAGGCATACAATAAAAGGGAGTGAAGAAGGCATACTCTTCCCATTTGTCCTTTTGCTCTTGTTGCTTCTGGTATCTGCCACAGCCGCCATGTTGCCCCTCAGCCATGCCGCCCCACCTTGGAGTCAGCTGATTATGGACTGAAACCTCTATGAACTGTGAGCTAGATAAACCTTTCCTCCCTTCATTTTAGGAGTCAAGTTTTTTGTCTCAGCAGCAAGAGAAAAGTAAACAGCACATGGTCCAAAAGGTTTGGTCACTTCATAAAGCCCATCATCAGTAAGAGCTTCAGCTAAGCCTTATTAACATCTCCTGAAGCTAAAAATAGTGACCATCTTTCAAGTGAAGCAAGATCACTTCACAGTCAGTGTCAAATATGTTAAATGAATTCATAGCAAAAATAATTACTTCTCTACGGTCCATCAAATGAAAAAAAAACGTAATTCAAATTTCATTTCAGTTTATTTCATGGTAAAACTTTTTATGCATCAGTATTGCAATTGTTAGTAATGAGAATGTATCACTTAAAATAAACATGGAAAAAATAATAGCACACAATAGGTCTAAAAAAATACAAGGAGATGATAAATAATGAAAACAAAGACTACAACTGAGTAGGCATATTAAATTACCTGAGCTCCTCTATTCATGTCAAGGCCATACCATACAGGTTTATTGTCAGGAGATTTGCTGGCCCACCAAGTTTTAAGGGGGATAGTAGATGGGTTTGCTGAAATACATGTTTCTCCTGTTTCCATATTGCAGTAAACTTTGATTGCATCTTCAGCTGATCCCTGATTAGGATCAATCCAGTATTCACCTGTTTACCAAAATAGAAATATTTGTAAAGTGAAGAGAATCTCAAAGATGTTCATGAGGCTCCAAATTAATTAACACAGGCTTCAAAAATATAAACTCATACTGATTAAGGACACATGGGTGGAATCTTTCTGCATGCTAGTTGTGGTTCAAAGGCACTGGGTCAAACAACATATGTAAAGCTCAAAACATCTATGTGAAAGAAATATCATTATTCCCCATTTTATTGGAAAAAAAAATACCAAAAACAGGTAACCACAGTAAATGGTTTTGCCTACATAGATGTGTTTCCATTAATTTCTAAAACCAACATTTGAAAAAAACTTAGAATGTACTAATATATTATCAAAACTATGATTAAAATAAGCATATGTGTCAAATTACATTCAAGATACTATGAATAATCTCATCAGCCCTTTTTGAAGTTAATCTTCACATATACAGAAGAGCTTTGAAACTACATATACCACAGCAGTGTGTAGTACTACATATATAAAATAAATTCATAAGTAAATATAGACTTATGCACACATATTTATGAAAACATAAGTTGCAAATAAAATAAGAGTGAGAGGATGGAAGTACAGAATTGAGAATAATATTGCTCTTTCTACAAAAGAATTTTAGCTTTCCTTGTCGATGGTCATTTCAAAGTTAATTGAGACTCTTAAGCATTTCATGACTCATCCTATGGTCAAGATTTCTGTTCTTCAGGTGTCATCAGAAAAATCAAGATGAGAATTGGCAAACTTTAAGCACAGTTATGCAACTAGGATAGAACCATGATTCCATGCCAAAATGTCTTTGAACCTCTTGTAACAGTGCGGCCAGCCCAGGTTCTGAAAGTGTGATTCTTGAACCATTAAACTATAGGAAAGGAATTCCATATTCAAAAAAATTTGGGAAATAATATGTACTTCTTTTCCTCTCAGTGATCCAACAATTTATATTACCACATTAAAACTGAGAAATACATAGATTTAAACAGATATAGACAGCTATAAATATAGATGATATAGATATATTGCCTCCACTCTACTAGTTTAGATTGAGTTTAAACTAGTTTAAAATCATCACTAGTTTGAATTTAGTTTCAAATGGAAATGGAAGCACTACCATGAGACTAGACTATTAATGGAGTAATCCTCTGTCATAGCACATGCCATCCTGCTCAGTAACTTTCATATAACTTACTGTCTCCACCAATCCTAGAAGCTCTGTGGCATGCTTACTATTCCATCTCTTATGTCACTTGCTAGTTAGAGAGCCAATAAAACATTCTGGCATGCGTTGAGAGCAATGCAATCAGAAACGCGCTCCGCCCCTGTGGGCCACCAGGCACTCACCGCTCTGCTTCGCAGAATGGCAAAGCTTCAAGTCATCGCAAGTCCGGGCTGGGTGCTTCCTGGAGCCATCAGGGCTGCGCATGGTTTCAATCTGACTGCTGAGTGACTTCAGGGTAGCGTGGACCCCTGGGTCAGTTTTGTTTTTGTCATCAGGGGCAGCCTGATCTTCAGTAAACTCTGGAAGTGGGTCTGGCATGCTCTCATCATAGTGGCCCATGATATCCCCAAGAGCAGCTGTAAGGTGGCCAGGGGGACCTGGAGGACCAGGTGGGCCAGGTTCACCAGGAGGACCCTAATTAAGAAATGGCAATGATATTTCACACACTGCTTTTAGTTTTGTTTTCTCAAACTGGTGGGATGCGGTACATAGGGAGTTAGCAATGAGACACTCCAATGCGATGGTCCCAGGAGACCAGTGACTTATGCCTTCCTGCAAACCAATGGAGCTGGCTGCCAAGCTATCGCCCACCAGTGGTAAGGAGTGCTGCCTGTTGCTCAGTCTACATATTTGCATGGCAGAATCTGAGCTAAATGAAGCTCAATCACATAATACTTGCTAACATATAGATCTATAGATAAACAGGTACATGGCTATACAGATATATGGATGTATGGCTACACAAATAAGTGGATATGTAGATATATAGATACACAGAAATATGAATATGTGGATATACAGATACAGATTTTCTCCAAGGTTATCACGATTGTATGCATTCCGATCTCAGGGAGAAAAAAAAAATATATATATATATATCAGAGACCATTGAACCACAAAACTAAAGTTAATCCAAAACCACATAAATTAAAGGAATTCTAATTGAGAATTTGTTCTCTGTTTATAGAAAAATCAATAGGAAACATTCTTTCCAACCATATGACATATAAGCCTATTCAACCCACATGAAAAATAATAAGTATTTTTTTAATGGTATTTTCAAAGATAAGGCAAGGAGGACTAGGTAAATAAGAACAAAGAGACACCAGAGAAGAAAGTATAACTGCTCCAATGAACACCTGAATATTAGCATGCAGGCATGTGGAAGATACATGATGCTTTCCAAATTTCTACCCTCAAGTAGAAGTCATTAGAATTTTTAATAAAATATTTTCTGAGTGTCATTTTCAGTAAAGAAAAACTTCAATATCTTATACTTTGTTTGCCAATATTTTTGTAAAGTCTTTACAAATATCTACATTGACAGATAATAGAATGACATCCAGAAAAGCAAATTATATAGACACACTCTTGTGTGAGTTCTAGGTTTGCTTTCAGGGTTCCAGCCTCAAAGACACCATTGGCTAGAATTCAAGCTACTGACACTGATAGCATTTTCCACATGCAAGCCTTGTGACTTTACCTCTGGTCCTGCCTCTCCTACACTGCCCCGCACACCGGGAGGCCCAATCGGCCCAAGTGGGCCAGGGTTTCCTTCTTTGCCTGATGGACCAACTGGGCCTGGAGGACCCTAAAAGGAAACAAAGACTGTATTTTAGATTCTGTGAAGGAAAGAGTTTGGAATACTTCCCTCTAATCAAAGAATTATTGTATGAAAGGAGCTATTATGAGGATTTCTCAGATTAATTTTCTTAATGACTACTAAATGGTCTTCTGTCACTTCATAACATTGTAATTTTGTTATACGTGAACTGTCCATGATCGATGCATGGCAGAAAATCACCACAAGTTCATGACTTTAATAGACACTTACTTTTATTGGTAATAATTCTTCCATTCAATCCCAAGTAAATTTAGTTGAAAATTCAATTAATTTAGAATACAGAAATGACAGAAGGTGGAGTGTTTATTATAAGTAAATTGTGGGTTCTTGTACATGGAATTTCATCCTTTCATAGGCATCTTCATTACTACTGTTCTCAATTTAATGTACAATTTCCTTATTGTGTATTAATATATAGCAGAATTTTTTCTAATTATTTTTTCTATTTTTTTCTGGATTCTCTTTCTATTTTTCTAAATAGTTATGAGTGTCAACTTCTTATAGTGTTAATGACATATGAAGGACAGCATTGATATAAATGTAGAATTTCTAAAAGCTTCAAAAATTGGCTTCATTTTGAGATTTGCTTCCAAATTAACCTGATAGAAATTATTCTGAGAAACTATCACAATTATTTAAATGGACAACATATTCAGTTCCAAAATCTGTCTCCATTTCATGAGTGGGTTGAATTATATCATAAATGAGTGAAAAGGGCTGGGGATCTAGCTCAGTGGCCTAAGTGCCTGCCTGGCAAGTGCAAGGTCATGAGTTCAATCCCTGGTGCCGCAAAAATAAATAAATAAATAAATAAATAAATAAATAAATAAATGAAAATGTAATGGAAATTTCAATTAACCTGAAGTGTGAAAATGAACAGATAAAATATATACAAACTCTAGGTAATTTTACAAACCCTTTAATATGGGGCCTATATTTCAGGAAATTAAAATTAATCGCTGAATGATTTGCCACATAATTTACTGCCTAATTCAGAAAATGTGAACCAACTCCAGCTTTAATGTCACGCACACAATACTCAAGCATTAGCATTATGTCACCAAAGGCGTTATTATTTGTATCTGTAACATTAATTTTGGTTACTTACTCTTGGACCAAATGGACCAGGGATTCCAGGACTGCCTTGCTCACCATTTGGACCCTAAAGAAGAATAAAATTTTAAATGTTGCTAAAATACTTAGTTCTTGTACTGCGCCATCGTCAGATATTTAAAATATGCTGGCATTGACTTTAGCATCGTAAACTTCTAAGTCATCAATCGCTGCAATGTCTCATGAGTTGACCAATACTAAAGTCATTGTAGGAAGAAAGATACATGCTGCCTTTTGCTTTATTTCTTCCCCACAAAATTACAGCGTACATAAGGGCAATTATATTTGGGTAATTAGTACTCATTGATATAATTTTGAAATTAAAGTGAAATACAAAAACATCCACCTATTGTGTGAGCAGAGAAGTGCTCTTGTCAAGATACCTGTACCCATTCACATGCAGAGAAGAAAGCACTTAGAGAGAGATAACTTACAGGGGGCCCGGGAAGTCCCTGAAGACCAGTGAAACCTCGGTGGCCCTTCTGACCTCGGTCGCCTCTGTCTCCATTGTCACCTTTGTCACCACGAGGTCCTTGAGGACCCTGTAAGCAGAGTCAAGGCGCAGATATTTTTACTTCTTGACATTAAAATATAACGCAAATGAACTGTTTACAATCGTATCAGCTATAATTTTGAATGCTGTATTTTGTGTGAATGAAGACATTTACTTTAGATAAGTAGTTAGAAATTTTTGTCTTTTTTTCCTGAGGGACAGAAGGTGAACAATGAATATTTCTCTTACATTTATAATAAAAAGCAGTGTTTTTGGTTTCATATAATCTATCAGAAAGGTATTTAAAAATTGTATTTGACATATTTAATTGATATTATTACATAAAAGCACTGTACCCATAAAGACATTCTAAGAAATTAAAACAGAAAAAGTGCTTTTATTAACTTATTTTGCTTCCTCTAAGAATGAAAATCTGTTACATTTGTGAATGCAGATGAACTAGTTGGATATGGCAGCTGGGACTGTATTAAGAAGTAGGCAAGAATTCAAGCAAATGAAACCAAAATAGACTACGCTCACCCCAAGGAAACTCAAAAGAACCCTTTGTCACCCTCATCGTATCTGCCATATCTGTGCACAGATCCAATGACTCTAGTCCCTGGACACTACAGAAAAAGCCAGGAGGAGGAATTTTACTTTGGAATAGAAACTGCACCCAGAAAAGAGGTGAAAATCAGCTGATCAATCCCAGGTGTGATTCACTTATGTGTGTTTCTTCCTTGTGTTTTGTTTGTGAATTAAAATATCTTTAGGGGTTTGGCGGTTCATAGTAAATTCATAAATGGCATAGGGTTAGCTACAATAGGGGTAGCTCCTGTTATCTTTAGAGCTCACCCAAAAGAGATTTGGAACCCCATTAATCTGACTTGGGAAGACAGATGTAACCTGATCCACTGGCTCTCGGTTTAAGGTTTTCCCTTATTGGTGTTGGTTTGCTTGTTTATTTTATAAACTTAGATTTCTTAATTGGAAGACACTGTAGAATCTTTTTAATAATAATAAAAAACAAAGCTAGATTTTGGTATACTTTTTTTAAAGTTTTGGTCTGTTTTTTTTTCAGTCAGAGTCTCATTGCATAGTCCAGGCTGGCCTTGAACTCACGGCGATCCTCCTGCCTCAGTCTCGCAAGTGTTGGGATGACAGTTGTGCACCACCATACCTAGCTTGCCTTTGCATATTTTATATAGCAATGTAAATTTAAACACCCAAATCGGTTTGAATATTTTCATAATATTTTAAAGGTTCTTTAATTTTGAGGATGCCTCCCCCCAAATTTCATGATTAAAAATAAACTAAACTGGAAAATATCAATCAAAATTATTAACTAAAATTCACTTATTGATAAAGAAAACTACATTGTTTCTGTAACTTGTTTAAAAACCTTTCACTTAACATGCTATGCAACTGTGAAATCTTTGCCAGTCATGCTCAAATCCAAGTGGATATTCAATAATATGACCATGATTTTAAGAATATAATGGTTCTTCAAGAACATAGACATTGATGTGTAGATGTGAGAAACATGATCTATTGGATTGCCCATAAGAGATAAACATAAAATACTCAGACATATTGATAGTAATGATTACTCTGGAAGTGACTGACAAGAGCAAAAAGAACAGAAGACAGACAAAGAAAGTCTAGCTGAAAATAAAACATAGGATTTGAGTCACGTTTTTGTAATTTGTAGGATAATTCTGAGAGAATTGCACTGTTATCCCCATTATTTTGGAAGAGAAATGTGTCTCTGAATGTCTTCGCTAATAAGGTAATATGTGATGTTTCAAATATGTATATATTTTATAATGATTAAATTAGATCAAAGAAATCTCTCTTCTCAATTATTTATTATTTTGTTGGGGTGAAAACTATCAAAAGCTTCTTGCTTCTAAGTATAATTTAGTATCCACTGGTTATCTTATCCCCATTCTCTAATCTTAAATCATACTTCTCCTTTGCACGTATAGTTTATGTAATAAAACATATTTTTTAAGAAAAAGAAAAAAAAGGACTGACCAGCAAACCACGTTTTCCAGCTCGACCAGGTGGTCCTATAGGACCTCGAGAACCCTAGGAAAAAAATTTCATATAAGTGGGCATGTAAAAAGATATATGCACGTACTATACAGATACAGAATGTCAGAAAGTATGTGCCTGAAGTTGGATACTTAAGTGCATGTGTGTATGCGCGCACGTGTTTACGTGTTGTGTGTATGTTGTGAGGGTCTCTATGTATATTCTTAAAACTGATGCATTGAAATCTGACAAACATCTATATATAGGTAAGAATGTGCTAATGCCAATAATAATTTTAAAGTCAGCCTTACTTATAGGCTTCACTAAATGAAGATGACTTTTGTTGATGATAAAAAAAAAGACACTTAATTTGATGCATATTTACTACATTTCCTCTAAATCATCACATTTTTAGACAATGGAAATCAATGCATTAGGATCTTTAAGTTCATATTCAAAATGAAATATTTTTAAGATTAATATATATATTAGTTTAATTAATATATATTATATACACATTAGTTCATCTTTGACTGTTTATCATTCTTTGTTTAGCATCTTTAACCAAATGCATATGCATAATTGTGTGCATGTATGCAGGCAGCGTACAGCACAGTGTGTCAGCACCCGTATCAGCCAGTGTGAAACCAACTCCCTTCTTACCGGCTCTCCTCTTTGTCCCGCATCTCCTGGTGCACCCACCGGGCCAGGAGTCCCAGGAGCACCCGAAGAGCCTGGCAGACCTGCAGGACCAGGGTCTCCACGATCACCCTGATGAGAACAGCCATGGTATTATTCTTTCAACATTTATTCTAAAACACCTACATCCTCTATGTTCATATTATTCACAAGATGAAAAGTATGCCTTCTAAAATAATTTCATGTATTACTTTACAAAATTTACCTAAATTTACTAATTAATCAAATCGAAGAAAATAAGACTCTTCCAAGTTTCAGACCTCCTCACCCCTCTCTCCTCTACCTTGTTGCTCCCAGCACCAAGATTATTGGGGTATAAGAAAGGTCGCCTCCAGACCTGAGCATGTCTCCAACCAGCGGTCATCAAGCTGAGTGTCTGGGTGTCTTTCCAAAAAGTGTGGAAAGAAGGAGATTTTTTAAGGAAACCAAATTCCAGGTTTCCAACTCTCTATGTGTTTCAGAAAACTAAGCTTGGAATCCTTCTCCACTTCCCCTTTAATAGTCATTCTTTTCTCATTTTGTGAAAAAAAAAAAAAGGTCATATCGAGCAGTCTTATGAAGGTGGATGCTTCTAAGCACTAAAGAGTAAATACTTTTAGGCACCGCAGTAAGGAACATCTCCTGAATGCACCTGGAATAATCCTAAGAGGAATCTAGAAAGGAACGGTCCACTCCTGTTTTCAACCTGATGAGCCGATTATGACAAGGCTCCAAAAGTCAGAGGTGAGAAATTGTGATATCAGCAAACATGTGGGTGAACATAGTTATTTGACTTGAAAAATAGTGCCAGACTTTATTTTCTGATGAAAACTAAGTCTTATTTGACAGATTCATTTGGTAACCAGGATGAACTTTGGCAATTAGGTTAAAGAATAGACACATAGAAAATTGAAGAAGCTAAACTGGAAACTTCAAGATTTTTTTTTAAGCAAATACATTTAAAGCATATATATGTTTACTAAGAACCACTTTCATTGCAGCTCTGCATTTGCACTTACAATTTTTAAAAAATGGGGCAGCAAGATAAAATGTGCATAGGATTTACAGATTTTCAAAAGTATTTTAGCAAGTATGTCAGCAAAATCTTTGAAGACTACTACCCTATACAGTATCTGCATAAAAGGGGAAAATCTCAGCATCAAGAGAGTCAGCAGACCCTGAAGTCATGACAGGTGTGAGACATCTTAATCCGAGTTTCCCCAAATTCCTTCCCTTTTTTGTCACCCTAAGGCTGTTCTTGAGTGTCTATCCATGACTAGTTTTTAAAGCATGTCATTTCACATACAAATACCCAATGGCGTAGGTTTTAATCATATTTCAGCTATTTAAAAAACAGGTTCAGAAAATTTGCTAAAGACCACATAAGCAGTTACTAAAGGACTCAACGTGCCAACTCAGGTCTGTCTGGCTCCATGGTCCGTTCTGCAATGAAGAGACCTTGGCGTGGAGAAGCTATTACATCGCGGTAGTCTGCAGAGTAAGGAATGGTGTCTCTCTTCACCTGCCTGGTGTTGTCTCAGGCAACTGCACAACTGCCAAAGGCACTGAATCTCAGACAAAGCTGGGGAGATTTTCAGTTCAGCACTGGTCTAATTTCAAAATACTTCATTGAGCATAGTGTTTAAAAACTGCATGACTCATTGCCTCATAAGTCCTTCATTTTAAAGGGGAAGTAGAGAAATTTAAGTGTCACACAGCTCTACTTCAATTTTTTTACTTTTTAAAAATGAGTTCGGGGTTCATCAAATGTATCCCCACCCAAAGTCTTTATGTTGCACCAATGATGAGAGCAATTTGCCTCTCCCACCTTAATTTTAAAAACACCATGTTTACCATGCTACTTTAATGCATTCAAATGTTATTTCACTTTCAAGATTTTCCAAAATTATGACCTTACAGAAAGGTTCATTACTATCAGAAAAATCAGAACTGCATTGGAGCTAGAGAATGAAACATAGTTTTTCGTGTGTTAGTGAAATAACAAGTATTTTGGATTTATATGCATCTAGATTTTTAAATTAGTGACATTATTCTTACTCGTTCCCCGACTGCACCATCCCGTCCTGGAGTACCATCATTCCCAGCGGGACCCTAGAAAGAAAAAGGTGTGAAAAATGAATTTACTGAGTAATGAAAAAATCCCATTCCAATTGTCAAAAAGGTGTCAGCATAAATTAGCAATTATGGAAATCTCAGTTGGAAAAAAGCTAACATTCTGTTGTTTTGAATGGCTTGTTAAACTAACATACTCTAAATTTTTCACTTCAGTTTCTTATTTTGAAAAAGAAAGTAGTGTAAAATACCCAGAAACAGACAACAGCTACCCTCTTGCTAATTTTTTTTTTGCACTACAAATGAATGTGTTTTGTTTTTCACTTTTATTTCTTGAGTTTATCCAAATAACACTGTCAAGGTTTTGAAATTATGTTACTGCATTTACAGGATATTAAATTACTCCTTTAAACGTATAATCTTCTCTCCATATTTTGATTGTTTCAGAACTGTGTTTTTATTATTTGATAAGAAGCTGTTCTGAGACTCATTGCTTATTTCTTTCAAGAAAATGTGAGTACTAGGTGATACACACAGCAAAGGGCTGCAAAAAGGGCAGTCTCACCTTTAACTTCTTGAACTGCCTGTCGAAAACCAATTTCTTCTCAAATACCCTAAAGTAACATGACATTCATAATAGGACTTTATAGTGAAATTTAGGTAAAATGATCTCTACTTGCTTTGCCCTTTATATAAGATGTAATAGTTACATTAATCCTATCACCATGAACCTTGGCAATTTTGATAAATACCCCTTTGGAGAATGAAATAATAACAAGGGAAAAGATAAATGGAAGTGTCATTTTACCTTCAAAACAATTTGGCAAAAGCAAAATCAACTGAAAGACTCAGCTCCAGACCAGACAAAAGGTCAGTGCACAGACACAGATTTTGTTCCCTTTTCTCTATTCTGTTATTTAGCCAACTCTGTAGGGAGCTAAAGTACATCAAAGAACACCACTAAAAAAACTTCCTAAGATTATATATGCAATCAATTTATAAATTTGTAAGTCAATTTCTAAATGAAAGAATTGTTCCCACAATCCCTAGATAAGAAGGAGAGTTATGGTCATTGCAGCACTCACTTCTGGTCCAGGTTCCCCTACAGGCCCATTGGAGCCTGGGGGTCCCACAGGTCCAGGGGGACCTTTGTCTCCTGTTGCACCAGTTGGTCCTACTTTTCCCGGTGTGCCCTGAAATTGAAGCAGAAATATGTCAACCACTTATGCAGAAATGTAAGAATGCCTTTTCCTATAAAGGTTGCATTTAATCCAACGGTACCTAAGTCCTTCCTCCTGTAGCAGTAATTGTTACCTTATAATAGCCATGTTACTGTAAGGCCTGTTTAGAGGTATGGCCATTTCTTGTCATGTTCCTCTTAATACATCAAAGGCCCCCAAAGCATGTTTTGCACAGGCGTGCAACCATTTGGGGCTGGCGTGAATCATATGCAGTCAATTCTAGCTGCCCAATTGGAATCTGCATTGCTGGTAAGATACATTCATTCTTTCTTACTCTGGATTTGGCTGCTCATTCTAGTTCTATATTCTAGTGCCGCAGTCTCACTATCGAGGAACTTTAATTTTTAATTTTGAGCTCAACTCGGGCAACAGTAAGATGCCTTTGTAACTCCCAATGAGCTGGTTTGTTTATCCACAAGTCTCTCAGTCCTGAGAATTCAGGAGTTTCTCACTGTCGACACTTCATATGAAAATGTCATTGCTTTTTTTCTTGAGCATTGTCAATGATTAATGGTATAATTTAGTCTGTTCAAAGCTAATATTGAATCCAATTTTTATCCATACTCCAAAGAGCATGAGATTCTTCAGGAGGCTCCCCAGGGAACAGGAGATAACCTACAAAGTCCTTTACAGTTACCCCACAGACGCCTCTAATATGACTGTGCCTCAACTATTTCTTGCCTTTGATGGCTTACTGTGAGATATGGCTGTTTTATTAAGCATGTTTACTTTAAAAGACACTGACTCCTCTCCAGGAGATTAGCCCCCCTCTCTAACTCCATGGATTTCCTTAAGTCTTTGAAGAAAGATTTAAGAATCACCAAAAATTTATTTTCCTACTTCTCTAACCCCAGGGTTAAGCAAATACATTTTTTCAAAGACTTAGCAAGGTAGTTCAGGATTTGATATTTAAGATCAAAAGGTTTTTGATCAAAAGGGACTCAGATTTTATGTTAGCTCAAGACTGCTTAAATTTGTTGATCATGCAAAATCAATTATCTCTCTGCAAACTATACTGGATAAATCCGATGGAGTACTGACCAGTGCAACTACTCACCGCCGGACCTGGCAGGCCAGGCATGCCTCGCTCACCCCGCTGTCCAGGCATGCCAACAATCCCTCTTTGCCCAGTAGTTCCAGCTGGACCAGGGGGACCATCTGGACCCTAATGTTGATAAAGAACTATAATTAAAAATTCTGCAGAGTAAAACTGAATCCAAGGGAAATTATTTTAGAAGGATTCCAGCTGGACAGGTTTTTTGGCATGAAAAAGTTACCTGTTTCACATAACCCTACTCTGTATGAGCGGTCATAAATTGTAATCTACGTAGAGCTTCCAAAATTATGTAAAGATGAAAACAGTGTTTGAATCTGAAAGGAACTTGAAGAATAATGTGAATACTGACTGAACCAAGAGGTAACTTTGCAAAGAAATACATTTCTTCCTTTTAAAATATCTTTAAAAAAATATGGGATAAGGCTGCATGTCTGTAATCCTAGTACTTGGGAGGCTGAGGCAGGCAGATTGCAAGTTTGAGCCCAACCTGGGCTGCACAGTGAGACTGTCTCAAACTGACAACCCCCTCAAAACAAGACAGCATTTCGAATGAAGAAAATAAATAGCATCTATCTAAACACATTGATATTTGAAGCATCAGATTAATATTCAAATATAAAAATATTTAAATTTTTTGTATATAGACATTTAACAAAGAATTTGCTTGGTTTAGTTTTTGAAAACTATGTCTATTCCTGTTTTTTGTTTTTAGGGGTTTTTTTTTGTTTTGTTTTGTTTTGTTTTGTTTTGTTTTGGTGCCGGGATCGAACTCACAACCTCATGCTTTCCAGGCAAGCGCTTATGCTACTGAGCTAAATCCTTGGCCTCTCCATTCCTGTTTTTCTAAAAAACATTTATAGATATACTTTTTTTTCCTAGAGCCAAAATGTTTAAACAGAAAGTCTTTAGGACATAATGTGCATCAAGGATTCAGAAGTGTGCCCAGAATAATATTCAAACAGCTTCTTTGTGGCGGAGAGTATCATGTGTTACAAGCTGCAAATCACAGGAGATAATCTCCACCGAAGGTGCCAAACTCACAGGCTGCCCATCTTCTCCTGGGTCTCCTTTGTCTCCTGGGCCACCAGGGGGGCCAGCTGGTCCTCGATCTCCCACTCGCCCATGAGAGCCAGGGTCCCCACGAAGACCTGGAGGTCCCTCTTTGCCGGGCTCCCCGATGGGCCCGGCAGGTCCTGGAGCTCCCTAGCATGACACAGAAAGAAATGCCCAGAAGGGCAAAGAGGAAGCCAAGTGAGAAGAGTTGACGTGACAGGCCCTGCCTCGGATGCAGGTGGTCAAGCCTTGCGGGCTCATTTTTCCTGACAGATAATAAGTCATGGAGTATATTTAAACAAAAGAAAACACAGCTGCAGATTCGTCCCCCAGGAGACAATCTCAATATCACCTGCAGTCAACCCTTCCAATCATTATGAAAAGAGTGGCGAAATTAACTTGAATTTTCAAATTTATTTAAAACTCTGTTCCTACAATCAGCGTATAATATTTTATCCTGTCTGACCCGATCTCATACTAAAAGAATAACATGTGCCAAAGAATGTTTCAGAGATTCTTCCCAACTGAAGACAATCATTATTAGCATTCGTGCTAAAGCTACTAGCAGTAGCGTTTAGTACCGAATAGAGCATCGGCAAACGTCAAGGGTAAACAGGATTTGCAAATAATTTCTTCAAAACTATACTGGATGATCAAATTTTCTCTCATGAAATACTGGTATTTATTATTGTAATAAAAACTATAGAATCAGAAAACAAGTCATAAGAGGTTAAGTGAAAATAATAAATGATATCTGTGTGTGTGATTTACTCCGTTACTGATGAGTTGAAACGCTAAGTTCACTTACAGCAGGGCCTGGAGGTCCAACGCGACCAGCAGAACCAGGAAATCCAGTAGCACCCTAGGAATATAATACCGTATAAGCAATGTTTAAATATTAATTTTTGGATATCTATCGATTTCTCCCCCCACCACAGGAAGATTTAAGACTTCAGATTCCCTTCCACGTGGTGACCATACAGTTTTCTCCTCATGCATCCTGTGTTTTTGAGAAAGAATCCAGACGGATTAGTGGAAATGGCTCTATTTTTCCACTTTTCATTTATCTTGAACATAAGCAAGGAGGGTTAACATCGCATAAATAGTAAATATAACAAATTATATAAAGTGTTTTCACATTATTCATGGATCGATTTACAGAGGTGACATATTATTTAAGTTATATACAAAGCATCTGGCTCTTCAAGACTACAAAACTGATTTTAACCCAGACCTCCATCTAAATTAGGTACATTTTGCTCTACAATTTAATGGATATATGTAACTCATTAATACAGTTTCAGATGAAGATAAACTTTGACATGGCTAGGAAGTCCTAGCCATCTGAATAAGTCCTAGCTGTGCGTAATACCCAGAGTGTCAAACCAACTTACAGGTGGACCTTGGGTTCCTCGACCACCTTTTAATCCAGGAACACCCACAGGACCCTAAATAGAAAGAAATGAAAAAGAAACACTGTAGTAAAGCAAAGCAGGCTGGACACACACTCCAAACTGGGCACTGGACAAGCCACAACCCTCTTTTTTATTTTTAACTTACATGAGGACCAGGGGACCCTGCTAGCCCTTGTGGTCCAGGAGACCCAGCATCTCCCTTCTGTCCTGGCTCTCCAGGCTCACCCTTCACTCCAGGCTGTCCATCAGGACCCTGTAGGCAATGGTACAAATGACCATTAATTGTGAGTCTTACACGCAAGTCATCTCACAGTAATTATTTTAAATCATCTAGCCATACAATGTCAAATGATGCTTTGTAATCAGCAGTAAAGTATACTAGAAGAAAACAAAACTTGATGGGAGCTTTGAAGACAGCCTGAAAAAGAGTAAGCTATTCCAGCATATTTTTATTATAACAACTAATTACATAAACTCGAATGCTGCAAACTGATCAATCCTGGTGCCAATCTATGGAAATATGTATTGAAGATGAGACTAATGCCTACAAAAATATAAAGCTTCCAGAATTTTTTACACTTTCAAAACATATTGCAGTGATACTTAAACTCATTGATGTCACAAGAAGCATGTATATTTTTAAATTTGGGATATTTGAAAATTATACCTGAGGTCCAGCAAAACCAACAGCCCCAGTTGGGCCATTTTCACCACGAGAACCCTGGAGAAGACAAAAATTTAGCATATTATTCTAAGCAAGAACAAGATACTAAAATAGAATTATGTAAATTTGATGTCATTGGAAATGCTTATATAGAGAGAAATCAGACATATTGCTTGAGGAAGATCCCTAAGGGCAATATAAAGATATATATCATAAAACATCAGGATCAGACATCTCAAAGAAACTTCTTAATTATGCTGTAATCAAGCTGCTTACTTACACTTAATAAGTTATGTAGCTGATAATGTTTTAAAACTTACTTAGAAAGGTATAAGTTGAAAACCAGAAGCTGTTAACAGCTGAAACCAGTGATGGTGAACCTTTTGTTTTCAGTGATAGAAACAGCCCCCTGTGGTACGTGCAGAAGGTTTGCCACCAATGGGCTAAACCAATAGGCATGGAAATTAGATAGGGGAGAGAGAGAGAGAGAGAGATACTGAGGGAGAGGAAGGTAAAGGGAGAGGAAGGGGGGGAGGGGGGAGAGAAAGAAAGGAAGGAAGGATGATAGGCAATAGAGAGATGATAGAGAGATAGATAGACCAATAAACAAAATGACGAATTATTTTATCACTCAGACTCACACTAAAGAACATCAAAATAATGTTACGTACAGGATTGCCACGGGATCCAGGAGGGCCAACTAAACCTCGAGGACCAGGTTCACCCTACAAAGCAAATTTTGATAGTTATTACCCCAAAACATAATACAACTGTAGGACAGTAGGGACCATGTATGGATAATAGTTGGTGAGAACCTTAAGATGATCTATCTCAGGTACCATATATTAAGAAAGAGAAAATTTAGCAAAAGAGTTGGAATTGAGGCCCTATGATTTTGATTTCACAGAATAACCCCTTGTAATTTACCTTTTCTCCAGTAGGACCAGCAGGACCTGGAGGGCCCAAGGGACCAGGAAGACCCTATCAATAAACAGAAGATGGTCATGTTAAGGATGATAAGCTACACATTTATTTAGAGCAAATAAACAAAATCAGAGAGACTATTTTGTTAGAGCTTGCCTACTTTTTCAAATCATAATTTCCAATAAATGACATAATTCGTATGTTTTCAAGATTTTTCTGTCTAATGCTATACCATTTTTACCAGATTATTTTAACAAATATTTTAATCTCCTTCATGCAACATAAGTCATGCATTCAGAAAGCTGTCTTCAAACATTAGTTCTAAATTAATGCTATGCTTAAACCATGTCTTTTCTTAGTCTATTTAGTTTTGTTAAAATCTATTATGAAATATAAGTAATATTAAATGAGGTTTTTGTTATTTTATATTTCTCATATTGCAATATAATAGAACATAGCATTCTTTTTATTTTAAAAAGTGAAAATGTGCTAAAACATTTTCTTTTCTACATGTTTTTGGAGTGAAAAGGAGTGTCACCAGCCACACTGAAGCAATTGTGCAAATAATTCATGTCTGAAAATACATTGTCCTTCTAGTCTGAGTGTCCTTAGAATTGCAAGTGTGCATTCTAATTCCAAGGACCTTAGTTATTAAATATCAGTTTCTACCAAGATACGGACCAATGTTTTGTGCCAACTACACTTCCCGACATTGTGTGCATTCAGCCTCTTTACTGATGAACACACTGATGATGATTCACTGAGCACTGATTTTCTTATCCTAACAGCCAGGGTGTGGAGAAACACTTGTTACAACTTTGCTGACTGTAAACCTCTCCTTGCTGGTGCATTCAATCAGCATTTTAACAGAAATGAAAATTGTACATGAAAAGACAAGGGAGAAAGATAATGAGAGACCCCCCCACTCCTTAACGCACCATTCCATAGGCTCATTAAGTTTCTTTTTTATTTCATTCCTTCAAAAAGACTTTACTTTTTGTCTTTCTGTAATTCAGGATAGGCAAACTAAGTATCCATGTTTGAGCCACATAAAATCTCAAATGCATCATCCTCTAAGTCCTGACCACCAAGGAAACATGATCAATTTGGTTTTCGAGAAAAAGTTAATGTTTCCTAGCACAGCTAGAAAATCATTTCACTTACTCTTGCTCCATCATTTCCAGCTGTGCCCTCTGCACCTTTCTCTCCTATGCCACCCTAGGAAAACACAAGAAATACCATATATTCATTTAATTGTCTCTTACACTTACAAGAAAGCACCATACAGGCCAGAGTTTGTCTTCTTACCTGTATCCCCTGGAGCCTAGGACAGAACCTGGCACTGTGCATTTTCTCAATAAATGTTTGTTACAAGAATGAATGCATGAATGACTTGTGACCCAGGATGGTAGAAGGAAAGGCTTGTTCAAAAAACCATTATCAGTAGAATGTCAACCGAAGGGAACTGAGAAAAATAAAGGAATGAATCAACAGACTTACTCTATCACCCTTGGGGCCTGGAGTTCCTGCAATGCCTCTCTCTCCAGGCATGCCTTGGAGACCAGGGGGGCCTGTGTCTCCCACTGTCCCTGTTGGACCAGGACTGCCCTAAAATAAACAAACAATAGTAACCACACCAATACAGGAGGACCAGACTATGTGAAATTGCTGCTTTAGTGGGTCAGGTATAATTGAATTAAAAAATGTGTTTGTATCTCAGCATAGATGATAGTATGTTCTGAACCATAATCCCCATCACAGAAGAGACTCCTTTTCAGCTCCCGCTTCAGTTACAAAGACACAAAAACACCCAGTAAAGCACTTATTAAATATTCATTGAATAAAAAAATGATACAATCAACTTGTCTTGAAAAAAACAAGAGAAATGCATTCCGACAGCATGGTGTGCCTATGACTGAGTTCACTATTTACTCACCTTTGGGCCATCAGGACCGTGTCCTCCGGCCATGCCCTTCTCTCCAGGGAGCCCTGTGATCCCTGGTTCTCCTCTCTCTCCAGGATTGCCTCGTTCTCCCTAGGATAACATCAGAATGTCAAACAATCACAGTACTTGATCTAAAAGTGGGTGAAAAGGGTTCCTGTAAAACAGCTACTGTGAGTGGAAAATTCACAAAGGAACTTCGTTTTTCAACTTTAGCTCTAAGAAATGAACTTGAAGAATGAATATGCTAGTTTCACAGGACTATTTCTCATGAAATTGATTTTCATCTAGTAGAGAAATCCAATGATTAAAAATAAAGCCTGTTTTAATGAAAGATGCCTTTGTAAACTGAAGCCAGTGGTAAACAAAATTAATCATGAAGCAGAAAGCACTTACTCGAGGTCCTAAGGGGCCAACAGCACCAGGGTCTCCAGGAACACCCTATAAACACATTTTTAAAAGATGGGAGAAAAGCATTGAGCTGGCTCTTAGGTATTTATCAGAAATCTTTCCAAGGTACACATCTAATTTATTTTAGTGTGCCATTATAAAGCGGAATAAGTCCACAATAGTAAAGAATGAAAAATACATATATTTTTATAAATGAGACAATAACACACATATTGGATAGAAATAGTTTTCCAAGAAAAAAAAATTACACCTGAGTGTTTGATTTTTTTTTTTTGGCAATGGGAAAGTACAAAATACTTTTACACAAAGATAGCATATTACCCTTTTTAGAAACAGTAGAGCACATTCCAAGTGTTTCTTATTTCCTAATGGACCATGAAAAAGTTTACATAGAGAGAAGTAATACAAATAGCAATGGGGAGCAGATCTTTTGAATGACACCAATTCAATTCTATTTAATTGAGTAAAGATTTCCTGAGTATTAATATAGACAAAGAACTCTGCTGGGACTTGTGAGTTCAAACTAGTACAGTCATGTCTACATAAAAGTTTCAATGTGTTCTTCACTAAAAGAATGTTTTTCACTTTAAAACTCCCCTCTTTCAGAAAGGTAACTTGGTGAGCATGGTGTGTCATGCCTGTAATCCCAGCACTCAGGAGACAGGAGGATTGCTGTGAGTTTGAGGCCAGTCTGGGCTACATAGTAAGTTCAAGGCCAACCTGGACCACATAGCAAAACTCTGTCTCAAAAAGAGAAAGAAAGGAAGACAGAAAGACAGGAAGGAAGGAAGGAAGGAAGGAAGGAAGGAAGGAAGGAAGGAGGAAGGAAGGAAGGAAGGAAGGAAGACAGACAGACAGACAGACAGACAGACAGACAGACAGACAGAAAGAAAGAAAGAAAGAAAATAAAACAAATTCCAATGAACTCCAGCCTTATTTTCTAAATGGATTGTCTTCACTTTGGCACGATCCTTCTAAAATCCAAATCTGATAGTTATTACTCCCCACTAAAAAGCTCTTTATCATCTTCCCATTACCCATTGAAGAACAAATTAGACCCAAATTGAGACTCTCCATAATCTGTACCCCAATTTTCCCCATCCAGAATCATCTCCACACTCTTGAAGTTGTACCCCACAGGCATGGCATAGCAAGGTTTTTCAGGATGGTAAATCTATCTGCAAGCCTTTGCACTTGCTGTTCCCATTTCCTACAGAATTTTCTTCTCTTTCTGCACTTTCTATCCAGCATAGTACTCCACCAGGGAAACTTTTCTTATGCCCTCACCTCTGAATTAGGTGCATCTTTTCTGTTTCCTATGGACAGTATCTGCTTATAGTACTTAACACACGTTATGATTGTAACCATCTTCCATTTTTCTCTCTCCTACTCCTCTGTCATACAGGAGCAAGGCCCAAGAACATTCAGTAAATATTTGATGAGTGATAATGCACAAGGAAATCTCTCAAAAATAAATGAAACAAATTAGATTTATTTAAATAAATTGAATAAATATAAGTGCCAGTAAGATGCTAGAAATCAAATGGTTATGTCTGCTCATAACTTTTTATAAATCCTCCAGTCAAACTCTAGTTACGGTTAGGTACACAGGCAATCCTCATTTAATGATTGTATAGATAAGATGTACTGCACCAAAAAAAAGACACTGAGGCTCTATCAAGATGTACAGAACTGTGCACAAAAAAAAAGACAGGTCATAAGTCAAAGCAGCTTGCCTCGGTGGTAAGTCTGAACTGTTGTCACACAGGTGGGTCTTCAAATGAGGAATATCTATTCAGTGACCAAAAGCACAGTCTTGGGAAACAGATAAACTGGCTTCAGATCGTATCATTTATGACTTTCGGAAAGTTATCTGACCTCTCTGTGTCTCCTTGATGTCCTCATTGTTAAATGGTGATAATAACAGTACACAGTACATAGTCATTCTGTATTTGAAAAGATAACATATGCAAAGAAAACCACTCATAAAAGATGATATCTTGAGCTACTATTATTTAAAAACTTACTTGATCTCCTGGCTTTCCACCTTCCCCAGGAGGCCCTGGAGGCCCAGGGAGCCCCTAAAATGAAAGAAAGGAAATAAATTGTAAATCTGTGAGTTTAATAGGCTACCAAGGTGAAGAGTTCACGTTTTACAATACACGGAGTCTCCATGATTATACATCAGCAAAAGATGTTGTGTAGCCATGATAAGCAAATCTCAAGAAAAAAAAATATTCACACATGTTAAGAAAGTTGTTTCTAAGAAAATATAAGAGCCTATCAGTTTACAGAATTAGACTTCCTTAACTTGCAAACCATTTAGCAAAAAGAAAAAAGAAAAAAGAAAAAAAAAAGAGATGAATATAACAGGAAGTTCTTCATGTCTTTGGAATTTTCATGATATGAGAACAATACTTGAAATTGCTTAATGTTACTGGAAGTCACCCTGAAGTTTTATCACAAATTATGGCTATTTATGCTATTAAATACTATAAAGTAAATATGTGTAGATAAATCATGAAAATTTGTTCAGTAAGAAATTCTACTGACTGTGCCAGTAAAACTAGATAAATCGTAAAACAGTTATTAAATTGAACCTTATTCAGATACTGGGAAAATTTTATTACTTTTAATTTGTTAATAATTTTGCATTTGAACAGTTTTTCAGGGGAAGTCCATTCCTTATCTTCCAACCAAAATATTTGATATTTATCCAAATACCCATCTTACTACTAAAAGAAGGCTTTTTTTTTTTGAAAATTTGAGAATTGCCAACTTATGTTTCTATAATTTATGAAGAAGGCATTTAATGGAAGAAGCAGTAGCCTGAATTAGCGCATACCTGAAATCCTGTGGGCCCCGGCGGCCCCTGCTCGCCTCTTTCTCCAGCTAGACCCTAAGTCATGAAGAAAAGAAACCCATGAATATAGCGAAGCTTTTGGGTATGCTTCCTGTTTATGTGGCCCGCTAGTATTGCTGTGTCTTTGTATTTCTTCCAACATGCTTTCACTGCAACCAGATAATGAACTACTAAAAATCATCAAATGGCATTATCTGAAGTCCATGCTGGTGAGAAAATGCCTTCCAAAGACAGTGAAGAGTCTGACAACATATATTTATTTTTTGATCCAAACATAAAGTGTCTGAACCCAACGGTAAAATTATAGGGAAATTGAATAAATTGAGTATGGAAAAACTCATTACTTTAATGGATCTAATCTGAAAGGGTGATAGTTTCCATTGTAGGTTATTTCTAAGTGTCCCAAGCAAAAATTAAAATTTCAAGCCCCAAATGACTAAAGAAAGCGAAGTTAACATTTTAGAAATATATTTAAACTATTCCTCCCTAAAGAAACAAACATGCCAAAATATTTCTGATAAACGATTTTAAAATCCTAGGATGAAAGCATAATCTCAAAGGATAAATATTATTCCTTTTGACTATTTTTTTTTATTCAAGAAAAGCCAGTTTAAGAAATTTTTATGAGGCACATTATTGGAAGAAGGTAGGTAAGATTCAGTAGTTAAATATTTTGTTTTTCTATTGTGTTCGTGATGCAACAAAATTGGTACGAATGCATATCAAAATCTGATCCTTTGTACACTCCTCCCATCTTTCCATCTCCCCCCGTCTTTCCATCTCCCCCCCAAGCACAGATCCTCTTCCAATCTCCACAAAGTCTACTTCCCTGTTTCCTAAAATGAAATACACTGCAAAATATTTATTTTTGAAAGTATGTTTTCCTCAGTTGATATATACTATGACCAGTAAAGACGATGAGGTAACCTTTGCCATCAGATAGTCTGAAAGTTTAAAATGAGAAGACCAATAGTTTTGTTTAAAAAGGCAGAAAGCAAAAGATTACAAGGACTCAAAGGAACTAAAATTCTTCAACCCTATGCATTCCCATTCGCTTACCCTGAAACCTCTTCATAAGTAAAATCTTGGACAAACCTAACTGAGCAATGCAATGTATAAAGATTATCCCTGAAATATCACATACCGGGGGGCCAACAGGACCAGAAGGACCGACTTCTCCATCTTTTCCAGGAGCTCCCTAGTATCAGAGTTAAATTGTGAGGTGAAGTTGTGAGCATTTGGATAATTGCTTTTATTTTTTTCTTTCTTTAGTAGAAAATGAATAGTTACCCTCTGTCCAGGAACACCAGCATTTCCTGCTTCTCCAGGTTTTCCGGGGTCACCCTAAAGAAAAAATTGAAGCTATTCCAAAATTCAACCAATTTGCTAAAACCATACCTTGGTCCCCCAATGAGGATGCTGATGAGAGAGCGAACATTATACACCATACTCACACTGCTACCTTTGGGGCCCGGAAGGCCCATGCTCCCAGGTTGCCCTCTGATGCCTATGGAGCCTGGAGGACCCGGTCGACCATCTTCCCCTGGGGCTCCCTACAAGAGGGACAGAGCCAGGAAAGTCACACAGTGCAGGAGATCTCTCCACGGGACACAAATTGGCACTTGCCTGTGCTTGCAATGAAAGTTACACAACTTTTAAATTTTCCTGTTTTAATGTTTGTGAATCAGAACAATTAGATAAGTGTATTGAGTATATAGAACAGAGATTTTGTTGTTACTCTGTTCACATTTCCTGGAACTCTCATGACAGCAGGGGGAATCTTCTTTAATTTACGTGAGGTCATATTGTAATAGTAGGAATGGGCTTAGAGTATATAAACTGTCAAAATTCATTCTTATTTATCTCTTACACATGTACAATTGGATCTCCAGAAATAAGAATATCATTCTTATTCATTCACTAGTGAATATCATTCACTAGGTGAATTCTACCTGTACCGAGATTCATCATGTTAACTTTTTCACCAAAGCAGTTTCAATCTCAAACATGCATGTTAATAAAATTTGATCTATATTTTGATTAATTTGAAGATATACAGACCCTAATAATTTGCTACCAACAGGTATTATAAATATGTAAACATCCTCAGCATCCACCTAGTCAAAAACATTAACCTCAAATAAATATCATTTAAATTAAGTGCCAATTAAAAATATTAAAGATGATAAGATTGTTGTTTAAATCACTTACCAAAGGTCCAAGTTTTCCTTCGGGACCTTGAACACCGGGATTTCCTGTCAGACCCTGAAAATAAAAAGCAGCTGTGACTTTGTTGCTAAATGGCAACTGAAGAACAGATTCTAAAGAGGAAAATTCATGTTGTGTTGTGTTGTTGGCAAATGACTGTCACAGCATTTCCAAAGTTCACATAAACTTTCAAATGACTCATTAAAATTAAGCTCAGGAATTGTCTGCACTAAAGACCAAGCTATTTTAGCAAGAAATAAAAAGACTATAAAAGTGAACAAACAGGAGTTTTTACTTATCAAGTGGTAAAGCTGTTAATACACATCACTTTGAGAAAGGCAGACTAGAAGATACTGTGCTTTACATGCATGACAAAAATAACAACTGGTATTTTCAAAATAATGAATCGGGTCAAAACCATAAAGATAAAACAAAATTTTCCCAGCTGTGAATGAGCTAAATGTTGTTGATTAAAAGATTAAAAACTTTAGAAAAGATTAAAAACTTTCAACAAACACTCAAGAGGATATCTTTTGATCCAGCTAGCAGATAGCCACAGTGGTCTTACCCGAGCACCTGGAAGGCCAGGTTCACCTGGACGCCCTGGGTCTCCCTGGCCTCCTTTGGGTCCTGACGAACCGACAGGGCCGCGCTCTCCTTGAGCACCCTGCTCCAAACACAGCAGATGAGTCAGGATTAAAAGGAAGTAGCAAAAGCAAGCGGGGGTTAAACTCTCATTTCCTAATTCCACCCTAATGCACAATATTGCATCAAGGAGGCAAACGATAGTTTGAAAACAGTATCAATGCACATTTTGTTCTCATTTCTTTCCCTATGAATAATTGAATTTTTTTTCCATCATTAACTAATGAAACTTCTGGCTAGATCCTCACTCCAATAATTTAGACATTTTTTTTAAAAAATAGTATTTTGAAAATGTCTAAATTTCCAATTAAAGGATACATGCTATATTAGCTAAAGTGAGTATCCATACGCTTTTCTTCTCAGATTGTCCCTGAAGAAACAGTAAATAAGCTTCCATATTCTTCGAACCATTATCTTTCTCCATTAGACCATTTGATCAAAAAAATTACACAAGACACTTTTGGGGCTGGGCCTGACATCTGCATCCACCATCATTCTGGATCTGGGTTTTGTGACCACAGCCACAGCCCCACACTGGAAAACGGAGTCTTTCAGAGCAGCTTGTGTCGCGAATAGTTTTAGTGGAATGGCCTCACCTTCGGTCCAGGTAAACCATCTGAGCCTGGAAAGCCACGATTGCCAGGAGCACCCTACAAAAGACCAGATGTAGTGCTTAATTGTGGTCGGCAGTTTTGCAAGATAGTGAGTAATTTCTATGGTTAGTATTATAAAGTTTTTGGAGTTGTGGTTAAGCCAACATAGCAATAGCTAGGTACAACAAAAGAATCTGACTAATCGGGATCAATTTTAAATTTTAAACACCATGTACTGACTATACCAGATAATTCTTCAAATAAAAAAGACTAATAATTCATTATAAAATGAAACAGGGAAGAACTAATATGTACACATGAGAGCCAAATCACCATCTATGGAAATCAGAATGTCCACAATGACATGCATTAGTGTTGTCTTATATTAGAAGCTCCTAGCATCCTCTAAAGCTTTGTAGCAATCTGAGATTATTGTCCATTCTGATCTTTTTTTTCCTATGGGGAATCTAATTCACGACCTCGTGCTTGACAGGCAGGCGCTGTGCTGCTGAGCTATATCCCTAGTCCCCGATCTTCTTCATTGTACTCCAATCGCAGAAATCTCTTCTCATCTTTAAACAGTATTACCAAGTTCTTTCTGACACTCCTGGCTTAGCAGTTACTTTCTCATCTGCTAATAATGTTCTTTTTCCCTCACTGGGTGTCAGCCAGACACTGTCTTCTAAGAGGACCCTACTTCCTAGCCACTTAATCTAACATTGCAGCACTGCCATGTACCCATCATGTCTTCCTATGGTTTAATTAACGTGCATGGCACTTACTTATTACAATGTGCGAATGTGTTTTCATTTCCTAGTTGACTTGCTAATTATTTACCTCTCCACTGAGGTGAACTGCTGTTTACTAACCCACATATGAGTACTGGGACCACAGCTTCCTGTTACTAATTAATCCAAGCACAAAAATCTCCAAAGAGCATAGAGCACTAATTTAATCAATATGTACTGAACGAATAAATGATGAATCACTAGACAGCTGGCCCTTTCCATGGACAGACAACTCTATTAAGTTACACAAAGTTCCTGCAGCACATATCTTAACTCCTTTAGTTTTCCTACTTATCCCAAAATATGGTCATGCAATTCCTCTGCATCTCTATGAACACATTTTATTACTTAAATTTACCCTTTCTCCCATTGGGCCTTGAGGACCAACTGTTCCTGGGTCACCTCGAGGACCTCTTTTGCCTTCTTCACCAGGTGGGCCAATAGGACCCTGAACACCATGCGGCCCCTGTTAAAAACAGAATGGCAGTTACCAGGAAGAGTCATTTGGATGATAACTGGAGGCTCCTTTAACAAAGTTAAGTCACAAATCTTAAAGTATATTCAGTGATTAAAATGTTTTCATCCCAAGCTATTATAATTCCCAGTTATTTTAAAGACTTGAGCTTTTTGAGCTGTACACTTCTAGACAGCATTTATGCTCTTCTTATCATTGAAAGCAGTGAAGACTTACTTGTTCCCCCTTGGGGCCAGCTTCTCCTTTGAAACCTGGAACTCCTGGATCACCCTAAAATAAAATATCAATGGTCAATATCAAGAGATAGCAGGCCTCTTACCAACCTGCTCTAAGCAATTACAGTGACTAGATCTTAACATTTTTCAACTGCTGTCTGTGTTGCATTAGTAGTACAATGTAATCATTTTTTTAAATTTTCCAAATATTGTAGACTATACGTGAATTTTCATGAAATTTAGTAGTTTATTTTACATTGGCCTTCAAGAAATTTATTTTTTAAGAATACGATTTTTTATCACACATATTATTACAATTAGAATTATTCAGTTATTCATATATAATCACTAATATTAGAACTAACAACAACAATTTCTGTAGGTAACATTACTACAAGTTTATTTTAGGATAGGGACTTGTTTACCCAAAATGAAAATAATTTTGTTTACGTTCTATTTCTTGAGCATTTGGAAATATCAAATAGAGTATTTCATTTGTGAACTGTCCTACTGTTTTGCAAATATGTCTTGGGACATTAATTGAAGATTAGGTTGTAGGAACTAAATTCCCAAATTCAGAACATGGTGAAAATCAATTGTGACGTATCAGCAACATTCAAGTATTAAGAAATTTCTCATCAGCATTTAGAAAGCTCTTATCAGCATGACCACACCATTTAGAACAGAATTTATAATATTTGTTTAAATAAATAGTAGGAGAGAAAGTTTTCATTTTTAATGTATCAAGGTAAAAGTTGTATAAGAGCAAGTTTTCAATGTATTTATTTCTATGGACTCATTACAATGTCTTTCCTAACAATTTCTATAAAATATGGAGACTCATTCAATGTAAACACTATGTTGGAATAGCTTATCAAGAACAGCTCTCAAGAAAGAGCTGTTGAACCCAATTTTAGCCAAATCATCATTATAAATCCCTATTATATCTCTATGTTTCCTCTTTCTGGCTCTCTGGCTTGTAAAATATTTCCATTACATTGATAATTCAGCTATTTATAAAATTCTACAAGGTGCACCACGAAGTTATTGTTTTGTGACATTAAGATATTTTAATACACCAGAATTTACATACTGCAATGTCTGACTTGGAATCTAACATTCAATTTAGAATCTAAATATCCAAATCCTACACTGACTTCCGGCTTTCTCCCAATCTTCATTTCCTTCATTTGGATGCCACATGACCTCTGTTTCCTTCTACCTCACTCCGTTATTTCTCTAGGCACTCTTGGTTGGATTAGACTAAAGTATGACAGTTGCTTTCAATGATGACATTACCGGTTGTCCTCGAATTCCCTGAGGTCCAGTGCTACCCTGAGGGCCGGGAGATCCGGGGGGCCCTATCGAGCCAGGAGGACCAGAGGTACCCACTGAACCCTGTCAGATAGCAAGAGCAACATGATCAGCAGACACCTAGCAAGTGGCCTACGGTCACTATCCATCGAGTTGTGTCATTTGAACTTCCTATGGCAAAAGCACAGTTACTTACCGTGGGGCCTTTTGCACCAGGTGTACCGTCAGTTCCCATAGCACCCTAAAAGATGCACAAAAAGGCTTTGAAACATTCAGCTATATCTGGGCACCACTGGAATGAAACTCAGACATCTAGTCAACCTCCAAGAGAAGGCAGAGAAACTGAGAAACTGTCTCCCAACCCACCCTTATATCATAAAATACTTTTTTGACTAATTATATTTTCCATAGAATAGGTGAAATGTGCAGAATTGATGTGTGATTTTTCTCCTGGGTTTGAAGCACTCATTCAGAACTGAAACACTCTCTGAGGCTAAATTGCATTTGTTCTGCTGTCACAGCAAGTGCCCCTCTTTCTGGTATAGTTCTTAGACACACTGGGAACTTACAGGAAGCCCTTGAGAGCCAGCTGGACCTGGTGGCCCAGTTTCACCTCGCTGGCCCTGAGGACCTTCGGGACCTCGGGCCCCCGTAGGACCTGCTTCTCCCTAAAGGGGTGCAAAAGGAAAGGTTCATTTAAGAAAAATATAAGAAAGCTGTGGTATGACATTGATGGCATAGATTTTCATTTTAAACCTAAACATTTAAAGGGGTCAAGAGCACAGAGTGGTTTATCAGGGAGGGGTGTGTGGCTCTGCTGGTTTATGCAGTGGACACATTCCTCACCCCATTCTTAGGTCATCATGCTGCAGCTCCGCCCTAGGAAGAGTCCCACATCCCAACTTCCGGTCACAGAAGTCCTAACCATCCACCGAGTCAGGACCTCTGCAGAATCTGAATTCTTTCACCACCTTTATCAGATCATTTTAATTTATTTCACGTAAGTCTAGAGCCATAATAAAAGCTGAGGATATCCCTATACCACAGCCTGATATCTCTATATTAGACATATCTCGACATTCCAGGTCTGGATACCCTAAAACAAGGCCACCTTGCTGTAAATATCAGCAACACATTCAGACTGTAAACAAAACAATCAAATGGAGGAAAATTAACCAGATCGCCTGTGCTTGCAGGACTTATTTCTATTCAAAAAAAAACATAGGCATTTCAGGGCCACAAGATTCAGCTTGATTAGACCATCAGGAGATAAAACCAAACTGTTTCCTTGTATCTCTAAATAACCAATTTCAGCTAAAATGGGCTGCACAACTCAGACAATATTCCTCCAAAAAGGTAAAATTCACTGCACAAAAAAAAGATCATATATAAAAACACTGCTTTTAAAATGTTGTGTCGTTACAGAATAAGAGATATTTTTCTGTGCTATAGGGCAATATAAAAAAGTCATGTTTTAGAATGGGGGAGATGACTAAATGTACAAAAAGTTCAATTCTATTAAACTTCAAGAAAGTGTTTATTCAGGATGATGAAAAACACCACGGCTATAAATGCCTAATGAGCTTGACTATGTCTGGCAAAGTAAAAGCAAAAATCTCACTTATTTAAAAAAACAAAATGCTTCTTCAGGAGGAACTGAAGGATACTGAAGAAAACAAAATGTACAAAGCAGCACTAAGAGCAGAGTGAAGGGGTCAAGAAAACCCGATTACTACGTTTCTTTTGATCCAAGACAGTGCTCCAAACAGAAAATAAAATTCAGGTAGCTTAGTTAAGCTTCAGTGCAGATAAACAACTTTTAGTCTAAGTTTTTCCCATGCAATATTTGGGACATATTTATACTAAAAATATATCCTTTGTTTATATGATACTCATACTCTGTTCCTCTATTTTATCCCACATACTCTACCTAGGTATTTCTAATCCTAGAAGTACCTGAAAAACTAAAATTGTAAGCCTTGAGAGACTCATCAGTATCCATAAAATATACTAAATCCTATTACCCTTCACTGACATGCAAAGAAGTGAATTTGGAAGTGTATTCATCCAGAGAGCCAAATCTGTGGCTAAACCTCACAGAAATAGCTGAATTTTAGCAAAAAAAAAAAATAGGAATTTTATGGTGGGGGATACAAAGGCAAAGACAGACACTCGATTTCTGAAAGAAACAGCTTTGCTGGTTGTTTGACTTTTATTAAGGAACCAACAACAAGTCTTAGAAACGTGCAGGAGAAGGGGGAAGTATCCACAGTGCCTGCTTGCATAAGCCGTGATTGCTAGTGAAGTCGAGCTAGTTTCTGCTATTCACAGAACTAGACTTTTGAGTTTTCTTTCCCTATTACCCAGCCAGAACTCGATGTGGAAGTGGAAGATCTCCAAAGACGAGTAAACGAAGTTGGACATTTCAACAGGGGAATATAGGGAGGTTAGGGAGAAACTAGTGGTGTGAAGTTTTGGACTTCAGTGCTGGAGATGTAGCTCAGTGGTGGAGTTCATGTTTAGTATGCAGGAGTTCCTGAAATCAACCTCCAGCAACACACAAGTGAGCACATGCACATACACACATTCATGCACACACACACACATACACACACACATACACACACACACACACACACACACACACACACACACACTTGGACTTCAGAATCAGAGGGAAACCAAAGAATTCTCAGAGAAAGCAGAGAATGGTTAGCAAAATGACTGAAGATGTCCTCTGTAAGCAGCCCCACTCTGGGGCATGGAGTTTAAAGACAGCCTTAGGGTGAAGAGAAGAATTTGACCTGACGATTCTCATGTTTCAAAGTGTGTCTGAAATGTCGGATTGTCTTTTTCTAAATTCAAATCCAATTTAAGCAGCACTGCTAAGAAGAAGCCACACTGAGAACATCCTCTGTATCAGGATTTTCGTGAATGCCCTCATTTAATCCTAGACAAAATTCCACGAGAAAATAAGACTGAGAAGAGCCAGGTGATGGCCCATGGCCACATGCATTTGTTTAAGGCTGAATCTTGCTAGCAGATCCCTTCTGCAGGTGATGACAGTTGTGCCAAAGGGAAACTGAGCGGGAAGGAGACTCAGATGTTACACAGCTTACAATCTGAGTGCAGTGCACTCTGAACTCATTTTCTGCTGTAGCTATCATAATTTTAGTATCTTCCTACTGTAACCTTTGAATTTCTCCCAAAGCACTGAGGGAAAAAGCAAATAATGACTCACTACAAACACAAGTCATCCCAGAATACTTTAATCCATTCCCACATGGAGAGCCAAATATCCTTCCTGCCCACTCTGAGCAGCCTCAGGCAGGGTGGCCGAGCGATGTCCAGGCTTTTTTGGAAAAATTCTGATATATTTTCACCTGCTAATACTTAGAACATTCTGCTATTTATTACTACCTGGCACTCTACTCAGTAACAGAGACCCGGTTCGTTTTCAATTGCCTGGCACTTTGACATGACAATTGAATGGTTATAAGTCACTCTCCTTTATTTACACATTATATAGTGACTTTCACTTTTTGTGTTTATTTCCCTATCATAACGGACAATGAACACACTATTCTAGGCTCTTTCTTTAGTTAAGAAGAACTTCCATACTCTTCAATTCGAGAAAGATCACCATTCATTTTGGAAGTCGTGTAACCAAGCAGACTTAGATGTATTAATTACTTACCTTCATTCCAGGATTTCCTGGAAAACCAGGAGACCCAGCTATACCAAGGGGACCCTATAAAAAGAAACCAGAACACTAATCAGTCATGTATTTAATTAATATCTAATTAGGTCGATTTTTCATTTTCTAATAAAAATCAATCTGTATTTTAACACATAGTTAGGGAAAACTTTGTCTTGCACTTTAAAATCACAAAGATAATAATACAATTTTATTACAAGTACCTCCCAATATTGATTTAAAATAGTGCTGAAAAACATAACCACTAATACTATAGATGGTAATTTTTTAAAATTATTTCTTGAAATATATTTTATTGACCTTAACAAAGTAATAAACATAGCTTTTAGAAAGTTATATTTTATGCCAAAAATTAATATTTCTTTCTATAAAAATGAAGCTTAAAAATCATTTAAATATTTTAGAATGTTTTTTCAGCGAATAAGTGAATATTCATAACTATCCTACATGTGGAAAGTCATACAGAGTTCACACCATTGACTTAAAAGTTGGATTCAGAGGAAAAAATTTTAAAAGGATTATATTCTAAGCCTTCTAAGTTATCTTGATTCTTTTTTGAGGAGTATACTTTAACTCCATGCATTTTGAGTTAATAAAAGCTCTTTCACAGTATTCTCTTTCTAATTAAGCCTTTTTCATATTTTTATTATTGCAAATTGGTTATACAGACTAATGGGGTTTTTTGGCAGATTCGTACATTCACATAAAACAACTGAGTCATTTTCATCATCCTCCAGCCCTGCGCTCACTTCTACTTTCACATTGAGGGTGGTGATGTGTATATTTGGATAATATTTCATCTCCCATAGCTTACCTTAGTTTCTGTCCTAAATTTTGTTTCATTTTTATAAATGATAAAGGGGAAAAGTCCTTGAGGCAGCAATTTCAATTAATATAATTCTATTCTAATTTTGTCATATGGAACAAACTAAAAGCTTTGTTTTTTCTTTGATCATCTTTCAATACTGTTCCAAGTTAATCAGGAATATTCTCTCTCTCTCTCTCCCTCTCTCTCTCTCTCTCTCTCTCTTTCTCTCTCCCTCTCTCCCTTTCTCTCTCTGTCTCTTCCTCTCTCTCTCTCTCAGTTTTCTTTCTATAGTGTTTAACAGTACAGTTTACCTTGTAGAGTTTGGCTCAACTTTGTAAAACTGAGCTATGGAACATTTACTAGAATCCCTGAAATATTAACATGTACAGTGTGTTACTAGCCAGTCTTGATCATACACAGAATAATTTCTTCTAGATGTCATTAACTTCCTTTTGTAAACCAGGACTGCTGCTTCGAAGCCAAAGTGGTGGCTGGATGTGAAATGGTAGAATAGTTGGCGGAGAAGGCAGACGGTATTTAGTCATGTAATTTGAGGAGGAAAACACACGTATGGATCAATTTCTCTATAGTTTAGAAATGAACTTTGTATTTTACACTGTTTAAAAACATTCATTTAGGTTTGTTTTGCTTGAAGAGTTATAATTTAAATGCCCTTCACAGAATAAAAGCAGAAACTTTGATCCATTAATTACTTCTAAAATCTATTCTACCTCCTCCAACCTTTGATGCCCCTCGAATTTCAGTAGTAACTACGCCTATGCACATGGAAGAGTGATTGCAAGGAGAGTGAAAAAGTGAGTAATATACAATGAAACTGTCAAAGTACACAATTTTGCTTTCATTTATAATTTACTACTAATAACTAGAAATGTTCAGATTTTTATCTTCAAATATGAGTCAAAAATTTATAATTTTAGGAAGCACCTATGATTTAATGCAAGGCTGTCTGGACCAAAACACAATAACCTTGT
>RJWT010001251.1:0-50360 GCA_004365215.1 Cuniculus paca | reverse complement strand
GGAGGGTTCCTCCTGCACGACTCCGCAAAGTTGAGCCAGACGCCTATCTGTCCCTAAGCATCCGAAGGAGACTGGTCGAGTGAAGCGGCAGAGAGGAGGAGCAGAAACTCCCTCCGACTCTCCTTTCCCAGCCGAGGAGTGGAAAAGTTCCCTGGGTTGCGGAGTCAGCACTGCAGAGAGGATTTAAGGTCCCGAAAACTAGTGGCAGCGCGACCTCCCAGGCCCGGATCTATCCTAACAGTGATCTGCCACCGCCAGACTCATTTTACCCACAGCAATAGCTTCAGAAAAGAGGCTGGGCTTCCTTCTGCCTCTGGGTTCCTCTCCGTTTCTACCACCTGTCATTCTTTTGCCACTGACATTTTTGCCCAGACTCTTCCTGTCAAAACCCCGACTCCAAATCCATCCAAAACGAGCCCCCTTAGCCTAAAGCGGCAACCGTAATGTTGCAGCCGGCGGCCTGGAGCGTGCCCAGCACGAAGGTGGGGGGAAAGGAGAGGAAGCATCTCCCTTGCTTTTATGGTCGAATGTAAAATCAAGTCAAGGTTTCCTGCTGCTTGTGAGTCGCCAACGTTTTTACTACGCCAGCTGTGGCAGAAGCAGCTGCAGACTCTGGCAGAGAGACCGGGGTGGGCGAAACGGAGCCAGAGTCGGGGGTTTTTGCCGAGGATCACTGAAGAGCCCCAGCTTTCTCGCGGCTGTGGCTGTGGCTGTGGCTGTGGCTGGAGCTGGGGCGGGGGTGGGGGGGCGGATCGCGCCTGCGCACGCGCGGCTGCCCGCTCCGCCGAGGCCCAGCTGCCGCCAGCGTCGCGGCGGGCTGGGGAACCGCGGCTGCTGCCTCTGCTGTTCTCGCGGGCTTCGTTGCCGAGCGCCGAGCGCCCTGTTAGGCGACGGGGAGCCTCCGCCCGCGGCGGCGCCTGAGGAGGCGGCGGGGTCGGCGGTGACGAGAGCGGGTCGGACCGGCGACGAGGCGCCCACCGCGGCGTCTGGCGCGCGATGCCAAGCGGGCGGCGTCGCTGAGCGGCGGGAGGCCGAGCGCGGCGGCGGCGGCGGCGGCGGCGGCGGCGGCGGACCGAGGAGCAGCAGGCGGCGGACGCGCCGAGGGACTGCGGGGTCGGGCGGGCGCGGGGCGGCGGGCCGCGGGCCATGGGCGCCGCGGGGGCGAGGCGGGGCGGCGGCGCGGCGCAGAGTCCGCCCGCGGCCAGGTGAGGCCGGCGGCGCGGGCGCAGGTCCCGCCACGGCTGCTGCTGCCGTGGGGCCGCGGGCCGGGGAGCTGAGGCGGCGCCTCCGCAACCGCGGCGAGCGGCGGCGGCCTCGCAGGAAGAGGGGTCGCGGCTCGCTCGCGCTCTCTCTTGCCGTCGCAGCGTTTCCTGTGCGGATTATCTCTGGCTTTCCCCTCTCCGCGGCCGCCCGCTTCCCCTCGCGCGCGCTCCGCTGGGTGCTCGGACGGAGCTGCCCTCGGCTGCGCCTCGACCGCCCCTGACGTCCCCTCCGGGGCTTCGGGGGAGCCCCCGCCGGGACCATGAGGAAATTCAACATCAGGAAGGTGCTGGACGGCCTGACCGCCGGCTCGTCCTCGGCCTCGCAGCAGCCACAGCCGCAGCAGCACCCTCCCGGGAGCCGGGAGCCCGAGATCCAGGAAACGCTCCAGTCCGAGCACTTCCAGCTCTGCAAGGTGAGCGCAGCGCGCAGCCCCGCGACGCTGTCATTGAAAAACCGGGGTCTTCTAAGGGGCGACCTCGGCGTTCCCAGGTAGAGCGAGGCAGGAAGAGCGAGCCGGTGATGGGCAGAGCTCCCCTCAGGGGCTCCCGCCTCGAGCCAGCGCTTCCTCTGTGGGGTAGTTCGGAAACTGATATTTACTCCTTTTCCTTAATTTTTCCTCCTCTCCTCCTTACACGGACAGCAGTCATTTCAAGTCTGCATCAGACGTATTATCTGACCTTTAATTCGTCCCATGACACCGCTAGCAATAATCCGGACGCTGTCGTATTCAAGCGTTTTCATATAATTCGCCAACTTCGAAATTTCCCTTGGAAACAGTGTGGAGGGAATATTACTGTTTATCAGAAAGCCAAACCAGTTCAACCAGATCTTAGCTCATCACCTCCCTTAAAATGTTGTATGAGTGGCTTACAGTCTGAAATCGCACGGTTCAGAAGTTAACACTGTGATATTTACCTCTTAATGGCAAGGTAATTGCCACAGCGTTCTGTAATTCAGAAAGAATGATGCAGCGAATTAACTCACCAGCTGCTGAGTGAGAAATAAACTTGGTATTAATACCTGTCTTCTTATATTAGCCATGCGTTCATGTCAGGGTTCCTTAAAATGGTGTAATATACTTTTTGCCTCAATGCCCTAAAATTATAAACTTGGTCATAAATTTTGATGTTATGTTCATTTTCATTCTTTCACATTTGCAAAATGTTGGAATATAGGTTTGGTAATTGCCTAAGTCCTTGACTAAAGTATTTAATTGTATGACAGCTTTTTCTAAGAAGCACTTGCATTTAGTATTCAAATATAGTAACAATGAGGTGATTATCCTTGAAGCATGAATCACATTTTAAAATGAATTTATAAAATTTTTAGCCACTATAATTTGGCACCAGGCATAGTAGTATAGAGTACCAATATGAAATTTTCTTGTATAGAATATCAGTATTCCAGAAAAGAAAAAATTAAGGTGCAAACACTAATAATAGATTTTTGTTTCTTTTAGGTTCTGTTAAAAACTTGGTTAAGCTACAGTTCACTGTTTTGTTTTTTTTTTAAGGAGTACTGCATGTGTATGTGTTTTGCATCAGGGATAGTTGGTTCTAAATTCTAATACCTCTATCGACTTTTCTGTTTTTGAATTTTGCTTGTTCCCTTGGTTGCTGTGATATCACTTACCCATCCCCAGACTGTTCGCCATGGATTTCCCTATCAACCCTCAGCCCTGGCCTTTGATCCTGTACAGAAGATCCTGGCAGTGGGAACTCAGACTGGTGCTTTACGGCTGTATCCTTTCATTTTGTTTTTTAGCTCTTTTTTTGTTTATTTCCCTCAGTCTGTCCATGTTACTAATTAGTTCCAATAGTTTTTAAATTTTTCCTGTTGAATTCTAACGAAATAGTGTAATCAAGTATGTGTTCCAAGAATTTACTTGCTGTAGGCTTTTCCTTGGATTGTGGGTGTATTCATGTTATAAGTTGCTGTCCTGGTTTCCAGCTCTCAGTGTAGAGTACCTAAATATGTATCAAAATACAGGTGTAAAGTTTTGTTGTACTGTGTTCTTTGCAAGGAGCTAGAAGTTTCTACTTCCATTGCTTATGCTAGAGGTCTGTTAAATAGATGAGGTTAAAAGACAGCAGTATGGTGCACATGTTAACTGCTTTTAAAAAAAAGCATGGTAGATACTGCTTGTGACCTATTTATTAGGCTGATGAATTAGAGGTTAGATTTGAATTTGGTTTGCTACATGTCCATCTAGAAAAATCAAATATTAGAAGATAAATATAGCAAATTAGTTTTCTATAAGTAGTTACAAACAGTTAATATTTCAGGAAGTGTTAAGAGCATTTTCTTATAAGATACTAGGGATGAATGTACTTTATTGATACATTTTCCCTTTTATTGTCTATATTTGTTATATAAGTAGTTATGAAGAGTTAATTTTTCGGGAAGTGTTAAGAGCATTTTCTTATCAAACACCTGGGGCTAAGTGTACTTTATTGATACATTTTTCCTTTTATAGTCTACATTTGTTCTATATATATGTATATATATATATATAAACTTTCAGGTAGTACATTTAAGTATTGGTATAGAAAGAATTTTTTTTCTGGTTATGTATGAATTGCAGTGGTTTTGTCACAGCATTTTTTTCAAACACTGCAAAAGATATTTTCTAACATCACTTTCTTTTTTTTTTAGCTTGGATAATGGAAAGCTCTTTCTCTTTTATACCATTCTGCTTAAAATAAAATTTGTATTTGCTTTTACTGTGACATTTAACCATATTTAACTAAACTATTCTTATTTTTAACCTTAAACATAAGTTTTTAAAGAGCTTTATAATACATATGTATGTTGCTTCCCTCATATTTATTGAGGTACTATGTTGGTAATGAATAGGAAAAATTGTTAGATAATCTCACTAGATATTGCTGTTATTAACAAAAATGGGATAAGAAGAACTTTACATTTTAGATTTATTTTCTTTTGAGTTAAATATATACCAGACATCTTGTGATCTTTTAAAACCATTATTTCAGAGGGGTACTCCATGGTATCAAGATGTGCCTCAAATTTCATTAGTAATTTAGTATACTATCTTCACAATGCTAATAACAGTTTTCAGATGGTCTATTGAACTGTGCTAGTACTGGAAGTCTACTACATATAGTAAATACTAGTAGTGCATTACTATCTATTTAGATGGTAAAATCTAACCAAGCTAGATGTGAATCTCTTGATATCTGAGACATTCTGTCTAACTGTTCTTGTCTGAATATTCACGTAGTTGGAACCCTACTTTCTAGTTTAGTGTTCCTGTACTGTGAAAATGGAAATAAAGTTAATTTTGTCAGTGTTCAACAAAATTTTGTGTGGTGTCAAGACTGGGGCATTGTTCTGGAAGGCTTCTTTTGGAACTGAAAATAGACTTTTTCCTAACAAAATTTCATTACTTGACCAGAAGAAAAAGAGTAAAGTTGAGTTAAATCAGTTATTTTTAAATAGTTTACCTTTTTTGATGAGTTCAGTTTTTACTGTTTTTTCAGTGTGGTCTCAAAAGTTTCATAGTATATAACTTTTTTTCTTTTATTTGCCAATCTGGCCCATTTATTTATTTTGTTTATTTTTTGGCTTATTTATAAATTAATTATAACTAAGTTCTACCAACAAGGTTGATTTTATAAAACCAGGTATTTTTCTTAACCAGTATGTTTAACACTAATGTATTTGAACAATTAGCAAGTGAACACAAAAGGTATAGTTAAAATGTTAGGCCTAGTGCTAATTGCCAATTGAAAAGGAAGGATCAAGTGTCCAGAATTACCACTTGTCTATGACTTTTGATATACGTGTTTTTTATAGTTAAATAGTGTATGAATGAAGGTGAATCTGTAATTGCAGTTTACAATTGTGCTCTCTCTCTTTCCCTCTCTTTAGAACCCCCTTACTATATTTATGGTCTGGAAAATGACCGGATTTCTTTTTGCTTTTCTTTGTTATGAAATCTGTATGAACATTCCAGAGTGATAAATTGGCTTCACTACCAGTAAATACCACCTAGTCATTCCCTCTGTTAGACTTAGTGGCAGATGAGCTTACGAACTTTATTTATCATGGCTCTGATTTATAGAAAATGACTAAGCCCTTTTTATTTTTATCTTGCTTTCCACTTTTGTGGCTTAAGATATACATTAAATTCTTCTTATTTACTTTTTTTGAATCTAGACACCTACAATTTTTAGATTCTAATGGGAGCTATCTGTGTATTCTATTGATTCAAAGTTTTTTTTGTGTGTATTACTGGAGACTGAACCCAGGGGCTTGTGCATGGTAGGCAAATGGTCTACCACTGAGTTCCATTGCCAGCCCCACTTTTAAAATTTGAGACAAGGTCTTGCTAAATTGTCCGGGCTGGACTTAAACTTCTGATACTTTTGCCTCAGTCTCCAAGTAGCTGGGATTACAGGTATCTGGCTCCAGTAATTTTCCATAAATTCAAATACTGTATTCGTATAACATGCATATTCATTGCAAGTCTATTTATTGCTGTTTAGTTTTCTGTGGTGCTACTGGTTTCTTTTGCTCCTTCTCTTTTTCTTTTCTCATATTAAACTCTAGCAGTTTATAATATATTTGCCCTAAAAGGTGTCTTTAGAAGATAAATTTATTTCCAAATAAAGGCCTTTTCTTTAACTTTGCAGCAAAAAGTAGATGTTTTCAGAAATAAGATTGGACTAGGAGAGTTCTAAAAGTGTATCTGAAAGCGAACTTACTTAGTATACTAATTTAAGAAAATATCTTCCTAAATGTTGAAAGACTACTTCTGTTGATTTGCCTGCCTTGAGTTCAAAACAAAACACCTCCCTCCCTGTATCTGAATGAGAAAGTTATATTAAAATGTAACATTTGTAGACAAAGATTATTAAAAATCTGAATCCTAAAATAATACCTAGCCAGTAGTAAGTCTAAATAGATTTAATGTTCTTGCTTTATAAGTATACAGCAAGTAACTGATGATATTACAGATATGCTTAATGCTTTACCTTCTAGGCTTCTGAGAGAATATGGGGTTGGAAAAAGATGAAAGCAAAGTTTTATACATCAAGTCATATAGCAGTGATATGACTTATGTATCTTAATTGTTCCTTTGCAATGTAGAAATACATGCGACTTGTTGAGAACCATTGGAATAAAATAATCCATTATCTTTTTGCCTATGCATAAGTAAAAGGAAAAAAAACTGGGGTGGAGGGGCTGGTTTCCTAACTGAGGCATGAAGATCGTTTTAATTCTGCTGTCTCTAAGCTTCTGGTTCGTTAGTATAATTTGAAAATGTTTCATAATGCTAGTAATAGGTTACCATGATTCGTTTTTTGGGATAAAATTTTATCTAAAAACAATGAGAATATTTTATATATTAATATTTCAAGGACCAAGCGTAAAAATGGAATTTCAGACTTACTGAATTTGTGTAAAAATTTGAGATTTTGGAAAATTATCAGTAGGCAATGTCCACTTTGATAAGACACAGTTATCTTATAAATTGCCATCTAATCTTGTTGGATTCAGGCTTATGAAGTGATTTTTATACCTTAAAATTTATTTAACATGTACTTACCAAGTGTCAGGCAACATTCAACTATAAATTGAAGCCTGAAATCAGGTTCTTTTTTTTTCATTAAAGAATAATGTGTCCTTGCATTAGTTTTTTTTCATAGTATAAAAATGAAAGTGCTATATTAGATGATTCCTTCAAAAAACAATTCTGTGGTTCCAAATAGCTATATATTCTAGGTGGGTAATGCAAAAGAAATGAAAATGTGATTCTTACCTTTAAAACTTTCCAGTTCTAACCAGTGGACTAGAGCTAGTTAAACATAATTGAAATTAGAGATTTATTTAGGGGCTTGAGGACATTACACAAGTTAGATTATAGGTAAATTCTATATATTTGATGACTGTTTCTATACATTGGTAGGTAAGGATTCAGAATGGCAGGGAGAAAGAAAGAGGAAAATTATTTTAGGCAAGGAAAAAAGTACGTGCATACATATGGCAAAGAGAATTGTATTAATTGAAGAATACTAAAAAACTGGTCATCCTAGTTAAATTGAAGGGAAAAATAAGCCAATTTGTTGAGAGTCTTAAGTGTTAACCTGAGTTATCTGTGTATTATTCAGTTAGGGATCATAGTTACGTAATGAGATGCTGGCAGGAAGAAAGTGTGATTGTTTTCATGTGATGAATGGGCAGAGGTGTTCTGGTTGAGACTAAATTGAACCCTCCTAAGTAACTATTAATCATTCATGTAGTAATATGTACCTAAAGAGGTGCGTCAGAATGGGAATTGGAGAAAGATTTCCTGACTCGTGTATAAAATTTTAGGGAGTTAACTAAGGGTGTTAAGGTTTTGCATGTAAAGTCTTGAGGCAGTTATAAAATGAAAATGGAAAATTTAGCAAAGAGATGATAGAGAAATACAAGTTTGAAATTACGTCATATTTTATTATAATGCCACTTGGAGAAGACTGCCTAGATGTCTTACTTTAGCATGAGAATTTGATACACTTTTATGTTTGATTTACTTTTGGACTAGTCCTTGGTAGTTTCCTGAATTTTGTTAATTATATTCAAAGTCTTTATTAGCTTTTTGGCTTTGGCAATTCATTCTCTGTCAGTGTTTCTCAGCAGTCTCATTTTTGGGCAGTTTAATTCTGTGGATTTGTCCAGTACATTGCAGGATATTTAATATTCCTGGTCCCCATCTACTGATACTCTTGGTCCCTTGTCAGTGTGGCGACCCATCCACTCCCACACACTTCCACCTGTGCTTGGCTGAGAGTCACTGCACTTAGCCAGAGTTCCTCATTAGAGAAAAAGAAGTAAATAATACCTGCTAGCTCAGGAGGTTTCTGTCAGATGTGTGTTGTTTCTAAGAATATACAGCATCATTTTGGTGAGTGTTCAAGATAGGATTGTTATTATTCTGAAAGTTTTTCTATAGTCTTAATTTTCAGGTCCTTCCTTACATTTCAGCAAATGTGTGATAGACATCTAAGTGCCAGGCGCTGTGTGTGGAAAGGTACATTTATTTTTGTAGCTGATGCAGTCTTTGAAGAAAAGATCTTGAAAATTTTTTTCTTTTTGTGTTTGACTGTTAAATTATGTGCTTAATCACAAGTTTCCAAAATTGCTATTTAGATGTAATAAGAAAATATGTCTAGAAGTTTTCTTTCTTAGGGCTACTAGGTGAACGATTAGTTAAAATCTGAATGTTTTACTTGATGCTTATTTTACAAAACATACAACTGAAAACTAGGTTTGTACATAAATTTTGATTGAAATATTAAAGATAATTAGTGTAACTAGAATGTACTTATATTTTTATTCACTCTTCCCTCCCTTCATCCTTTTGATCATAAAAGTTCTAGTCATTTGGAATTTTAGCTATAGAGGAGAGACAAGATCTTGAAATACTTTTGCTTCTCAACTCTTAGATTTCTGTTAAAGAGGACTTTGTATACAAGTAAGAATGAGTTCTGTATTTGCTGTAAGTTGTGATTCTTTACATGGATAACTGCAGCAGGAAGAATAGGCACATTCAGAAACAACCAGAAATAGAACTGATTGGAAGCAGTTTATTTTGCAGTGAATTTTTTTGGTGTGTGTATGTGTGGAGGGAAACAAAATGTGATAGAAATGTGATAGAAATGTAATAGAAAGTGTAAGGAATTGAAAAGTATATGACAATTTTTGGGAGACCAAGTCCAAGCTTCATAAGCCACTATTCTGTAAATATGATGGCTTTTACTTCTGATATTGTGTTTTTTTTCCATTTGATTTATAGTATAATTTGTTTGAAAATTATACTTTGACTTGTCCATCATAAAGGAAAAATATGAAGAAATTTTGGAAGAATGACCTTACTAGGTTTGTGTTTTAGTCTTCAGATTAATTTTGTGTAAGTGAACTAATCTCTGTCTTCAGTTCCTTTTCCTATAAAATTAAATTGAGTGATTTCTCCTTTTGCAGAGGATTTGGAAATTCTTTGGATTTCTCTTTCTAGAGTGATCTGTTAAAGAGAATGAAGTACAGTAGGGGCTTCTTCCCATTATGACTCTTTGCTTTGTGTTACTGACAACATTCATAATGTGAGTAGGAACATAAATACAAAGCTTTGCTTATAGAAAAGGTCATGAAAGAGCATATGAATAAACACACGCACTTTTTCCTTGAAACAACTCACATTGAGTATTTAGATGGCAAGTTGTAGCATCTTCTTTGTGTAACAGAAAGTTATTGGGATGTAGGAAAGTTAAGCGTTTTTCATTGCAGTTGCCAAACTTACCTTCCTTGAGCATAGGTGATTGAGATGTAAGTTTAAAATGAATTTGGCTAAAAATGAGTTTCTAAACAGTTTCATTAATTTTTATATAAGAGACTTAGTATGCAGACTATCTTCCTTAAATTTCAGGTGTGTAATTTGGTAATTATGTAGTAGTTTGGAGTAGTAATAACTGGGTGTGTGCATGTAAATAACTGGACCATGGGATTGAGTAGTATAGTTAATGGAACAACAACCAAGGCTTATATTTTATTAATTTTGCTTCAACTTCATGTATTAGAGAAGGCACATTAGAAGAAGAAAGTTAATCAGTTTCAGTATAATTTTGTTTTACAATGTTTAAATGATAAGATGATTTGTCATATTATCATCATTACATATAGTATACTTAGTAAACTATATGTTAGGTATAGTTAGACTTTTTGGAATTTATAGATTAAGAAAATAGTTTTTGTTTCATTTGTTTAGGAATATGGTAGAATGATACAAAGAAGAGAGCATTTTATTATATATTGCTTTTATTAAGATAGATTTCAAACAATCTGGTACTCTAAAACTTCTTGTGAAGCAAAACAAAGGTGATTATCGAGTTGATTTTTGTGACATAAACTAAGAATTCATAAAATTGAAGTTGTAAAAGATTGCAAGTACACCTGTTTTTCCCTCATATACAATATAAAGTCTAAGGAGAAGAAATAATACCTTCTGATTTAATTACTCAGACTTTTTCCTGTAGAGATGTCTAGGCTTCTTTATACTTAATTACTTTGTACCTTAATTTGAATGAGTTTCTTATTTTTATATGCAACAATAAAAATGAACTCAATTTAGTGATTGTCTATAGATGTTTTTTAAAGAATTTAAATGTGTTTTAGTTATCTACTTCCAGATTTAGCAATTTGAAATTTCTTTAATTGCTCATTGTCTTCTTTTTTCATTTTAAAGAAATTTTGGACACTTACTCTGCTTTTGGCTATATGTAGTAGGCAAGCAGGATAGAAGGTAGGGGACAGAATTGTTGACTCTGTTTACTGCTTTCTACTCAGTATTCACAGTGAAGTGTATATTTAGTGTCTCTTTAAGTCTAGAATACTTTTTTCTCTGTTTAAAGCTTAGTGTCTCTGTCTTTGTGATTTATTTTTTCATTTGATTTGTTCCATTTTGAATCCGTTTAGCTATCTTTTTATTGGTTCATCATCTAAAATTCAAGTTTTAGTAGTATCACATGGTTTGATTAATTTTGCATGTCTCTATGTGGTAATCTAAACAACTCTTTTGAAGGTAACAATAAGCAATATAACAATCATTGCTAAATTCCTATCATCTTGTTTTGAAAGCCTGTTGTTTTGAGTTTTTGTTGTAGTTGTCGCTTGTTTTCTGTGTTTTTTTCTCTTTAAAATAAAAATTATAAAATCCAAGTTTCTACATTACCATTCGTTGTAAGTAATATCATGTAACTATTAAATGTCTAAACTTTTTTGGAAGTTACAGGTGTAGGGTGATATGTTATTCTAAGCTAAACTTTCAAGAGGCAGTTTAGCTACATATGAGAGGATTCAGTACAGTTCAAAATTGGAAATCAAGAAAAATCAACCAGTGTGCTATACTTTATCAAGGGTCCAGAAATTAGACGGTGGTCAGTTCATTCATTATAAAATCAGGACAGAGGGAACATACTTGTTTGTAATTGATCAACTTAATATATTCTCTAGTAAGGATTATATAGCAGATACGGAAGGTGTGCATGTATGTATACATGTTAAAGGCATAAGTAACTCCCCTTTCCACTTTCCCTGTAGTGTGGGGAATTGAATCCAGACTTGATTCGTGCCAAACAAGTGCTTTACCACTGACTTGCACTCTCAGCATGAGCATCTAAATGTTTATCTCATGAGTCAGCAAATGTTTTCTGTAAAGTGCTAAATACGAAATTATTTTTGGCCTGATGGTCTCTATGACAGCTACTCAACTCTACCTTTAGATAACACATAGATAACAGTATAAAAGAATGAGTGGAGGTGTGTTTCAGTAAAACTTTTAACAGGTCAGGCAGTGGACTGGATTTGGCCAAAATCCAAAGTTGTCTAGTCTCTGTATAAGTTTACAGCCTGCCTTGCTTTTGAAAGTGTATGCAGAAAGGAATGTTCAGAAGGGAAATGCTACTGATGCTTTTATATTTAAGTTTCATAATATACACTTGTTATACTGGTTGAAATTTAACTTTTTAGTAATAAGTAGTTTAAAAAAGTGTCAGTAATTCTTAACGATACATGTTAATTCTGTATATCAAGTTAAATTATTTTCATAAATGGTTTTTTGATCTGTGAAAGAGGCATTATCTTTGTTTCAATACAATTAGGGTAATAATAATTAGGTATCCTTTGAGAGTAGTCCATTGATCAGTTCTATTATTCAGGTATTCAGCCTGAGACCATTACTTCATGATTTTAATTAAAAATTTACTTGTTTATAGATTTTTCTTGATATTTTCATTAGTATCATAAGGATACATATAGATAGATACAGACCTTTAAAGATAATAAATAAATTTTAGTAAAATATTGTGACTTCTTAGAGGTGTACAAACTTCAGGCATGGTGGTATACACCTATAATCCCAGCACTCTGGAAGCTGAGGCTGGAGGACCGCTGAGAGTTTGAAGTGAGCCTGGGCCACATAGTGAGTTCAAGGCCAGCCTGGACTATGAAGTGAGACTCTGTCTCCAAAATGCAACAACAACATAAAACAAAAAAGGAAAGAAAAAATCATAAAAAGTGAATAATGCATTAAAAAAATTCAAAGATCCCCTAGAAGCAAGTTCAGGTTTTTTAGCAGCAGGTATGTTATATGCTCCTTCTTGGAAAAAATTTATATGGTAGTTTAATTGGAAACTGAAGTTATATTTACTTGTGGAAATTTTATTTATAGTTGCGCTGTATATTTCCAGTAGCAATAAATATAAATTTAATTTCAGTAAATAATAATTTCTACTTACATTTCTCCAGCTGCTTTAATTCTTTTATATATATATATCAAATGAAATGGTAACATGCTGAGTGTATTTCTTTGTATTTATTGATGCTATGGTTCAACATGACATTTAGAATAACTTAGATTTCTTTAAAATATGGGCAAATAAAGGTTTTTATATGAAAATAGCTGGCAGTTTTGAATTATTTTAAAAATAAGGTGTTACCAATACATAATGCTATTTGTTAAATGTATGACTATAGTCATAGAAATTATATGACCATTATTGTTTATTAGTATATTTTTAAAAAAATGGTGATACTTTTGTAATAGTTTTTATAATAATTTCCCTTTTAAATAAGTACAATCTAGAGCTAGCTTTTCCTGGTGAGATTATCTCATGAAAAGTGTTTAATCTTACCCTTTCTTGAAACTACATAATCTTTTCTTGTAACAGCAACACCTCTGTTTTTTCACAGCAGTATTCTGCTGAAGATGACTATAAATCTAGTGGTATCAACTATTGCAGTACTTTCTGCTAAATTGCTTTTCTGTTGTGTATTTTTTTCTTTTTGTCTTTTATAAAGGAAAGCAAGTATGGAAATAGAGTTTCCCGTCTCTTCATCCTTGGCAGTATTTTTCATAATGTGTTTTATTTTTCTTTAAGATTCACTTTGCCATGTTTGAGAAAAGAGCTTAGACATTAGCTATCTGAGAATAAGTGCTAGGATAAAAGATTGCTTTTACTTATATGTGAGAATATAAATTTATTCTTGTTCATTTATAACTGTGTTTCATAGTAAGTAGACAAAGTAGTTAGCAAATTCACTTAAGAATAAGTATGAAAGTTTATCAATAACCTTTCTAAAGAATCTATTATGGTATATATAACTCATTTTGACCTTTTCAAAAACAATCCTAACTTCAAAACAGTGAATAATGAAAATGAGTATATTTAATCCTCCTTCTTTGTTTATAAGGAAAATTCTTTTCTAAAATAGTAGTGGAAGGGTTAGCTAGAGGTTTGTTTCAACATGGTTAATACTGTAATCACCTAATAGGCTACATGCTGCAACTACTTTGTTTCGTTGGTGTTTCATTTACTTTAAAAGAAAACAATTAATTGGCACAAGTCTTCAAATTCTGTTGTACATTTATTATAAAATGTAATTGCATTGAGGATGCTTTAAATGTTGATGTTTGCTTCTTTCATGACTTTTTAGCATTTTGTTAAATTTTAAACTGCAGAAATAGTGCATGTTATTCTCTGATGAAGTGTAGTGCAGAGAAGTTTATGTATATTTCCTACCTATGTTTCTTGTTAGGTGAGGTATCTGTTATACTCTTTGGTTCATTTTTATACGAAGTCATTTTCTTATTATTTCAGTTCTAAAGGTTATTTGTATATTTTGTATAATAGTCCTTTGTCAGGTATATATTTTGCAATAGTTTCTTTCACTCTGTGACTTTTCTTTTCATTCTCTTGACAGTCTTTTGCACAGCAGAAAATTTTAATTTTAATGAAGTTGACCTTTTCAGTTCTTTCATCGATGGTGCCTTTGGTGTCATATCTAAAGAATCATGAAACCCAATGTCATCTAGATTTTCTTCTTGTTAGCTTCTAGGAGTTTTATAGTTGTACCTTTACATTTAAATCTGTAATCCTTTTTGAGTTACTTTTTATGAAAGATATTAGCTTTCCCATCGCTGGGACATAGCACTCAATACCCATAATTTAAAGGAAGAGAGGTTTAATTTGGCTTACAGTTTTAGGGGATTCAAACCATGGTGGGCTGGCTCCAAGGTAGAAACATGGTGGAAGGACATGGCATCATAAAGCTGATAAATTCATGGTGGCTGGAAGAAGAGCAGGAGAATAGCACCAGAGAGAAAGAAGTCAAGGTTGTGCCTCCATGACCCACCCAGACACACTCAGAAATGTGCTTCATTAATTGCTTGAGTGGCTCCCAAGTCAATCAAGTTGACATTGATCCACCTTAACTATCACATCCCACCCCTAGTTTGTTGTGCCTAGATTCGTTATTTGGTAGTTGAGGTTCTAGTAACATTTAAAAGTGTATCTTTCATGTCTTTGCTCCTTTCAAGATCAATAGACTGTATTTATGTTGATCTGTTTTTGCATTTTTTGTTCTAGTCCATTGATCTTTTTATCTGTTCTTTCACCAGTATTACACTACTATGATACCGTAGCTTTGTAGGAAGTTTTGAAAGTGGAGAGTGTCATACCACTTTGATCCTTTCATTGTGGATCTTTTACCTCCCATATAGCTTCAGCATCATTATGTTAGTATCCACAAAATAACTTGCTGAGATTTTGGTTTGGGTTGCATTGAATCCATGGATCAAGTTAGGAAGAACTCATCTTGCAGTATTCAGTTGTTTTACCCATGAATGTGGAATACCTGTGTATTTAATTTTTCTTTGGTATCTGTCATTGGTTTTGTAGTTTTCATCATAGATTTCATATTTTGTAGGATTTGTATTTGAGTATTTTTGAAAGTGTTAATGTAAATAATAATTGTGTTTCAAATTTCAAGTTTCATTTGGTTGTTGCTGGTACACAGGAAAGCAAATGACTTTTGTCTATTAACCTGCATTCTGAATCCATGCTATACTCACTTAGTTCTAGGAATTTTGTTTGTTCTTTTGATTCTCTACATAGACAATCATGTCATTTGTGGACGTAGTTTTTTCTTTCCTCCCAATCTATAAACCTTTCATTTTTATTTCTTATTGCATTAGCTAGGGCTTCCAGGACAGTGTTTAAAGGAGAGATGAGAGGAGACATCCTTGCATTATTCCTGATCATTGTGGGAAAGCTTTGTGTTACTTATCATTAAATACATTGGTGGTGGGTTTTTTGGTAAATATTCTTGTTAAACTGAGCTTATAATCTTCCCTTGTATTCTTAATTCGCTGACAGTTTTTAGTTAGAAATGAGTTTTGGATTTTCAGATGATTTTACTGTTTCTGTTGATATATACATATAATTATTCAGTCTATTGATGAGGTACTACACTAGTTGAGTTTTAAGTGTTGAATAAAAAAGTGTTGAATCAGTGTTGTATATGTGGTATAAACTCCTTTTAGTTGTGCTATTTGATTCCTTTTTTACTTCATTGGATTTATTTTTCTGAAATTTTGTTGAGAATTTTTGCATCTGTTTTCATGAAAGATAATTGGTTTATAGTTTTCTTGTAGTGTGTTTGGTTTTTGGCATTGGTGACCTTACAAAATAAGTTAGGAAGTATTTCTTCTGCTTTGTCTGAAAAATATTGTGGAAATTTGGTATATTCCACCAGTGAACCTATCTAGGCCTGGGGCTCTAGGTTTTTTTTCTTTTTTTTTTTTGAGGCAGGGTCTGTGTAGTGCAGGCTGGCCTTGAACTCATAGTTATCCTCGTGCCTTAGCCTCCCTAGTGCTGGGCTTACAGATGTGTGCTGCCATGCCCAGTGGCTCTGTGGTTCTGAAGATTACTAGTTAATTGAATTTCTTTAATAGATGTAGATCTGTTTCTTTTTGTATACATTTTGGCAGCTTATGTATTTTAAGAAATTGGCCCATTTTGTCTGTCATCAGAATTATGGGCATTGTTTTCTATATTCTTCTATTTTCCAGTGTCCATGGAAATTGCAGTGGTATTCTGCTTTAATTTCTGCTATTTCATTTCTCTTTTTCTTCTTAGTTAGCTTGGCTAAAGACTTAGTGATTTTTAGGAAGAACTAGCTTTTTTGTTTTTTCTCTTAATTTTCTTTGTGTACAATTTTGTGTTCAATTTCATTGATTTGTGCCTGAATATTTAAATTGTTTTGTTTTCTTTGGATTTAATTTTCCCTTCTTTTTCTAATTTCTTGTTTTAAAACCTCCCCCCTCTGCTCTCTTCTTTCCTTTTCTTTTTTCCCTTTCTCTTTTCCGGCAGCGTCTTGCTGTGCAGTCCAGGCTGGTCTTGAACTCGCTATTCTATTGCCTTAGCCTCCCATGTGCTGAAGTTACAGGTGTCTGCCACCTTTCCTGGCTCGTTCTTTTTTTCTAAGGGATGTGGTTTTACTGTATTATACAGAAATGCCCTGAACTCCTGGGCTGAAGTGATCTTTCTGCATCTGCCTCCCAAGTCGCTGGGACTTCATGTGCATGCAACACCTGGAAGATCATTCTTTTTTTCAATGCTGTAATTCTCTAGTCACTGTTTTCTCTTACTCCACAATTTTTATAAGGTGTGTTTTCATACTTATTTATTGAAAATATTTTAAAATTTTTCTTGAGATTTTTTTTCTTTGACTGCTGTGTTACCAGTTTTATGTTGTTTAATCCCCACATATTTGGGAAATTTCTTTTTGTTAGAGATTTCCACTTTAATTCATGTGGTCCTAAACCAGACATTGTATGATTTGTATTCTTTCAGATTTGTTAGTGTATTGTATTACCTAGAATGTGGTTTATCTTATCACTGTTTTATGTGCATTTGAGGAAAATGTGTATTTTGCTGTTACTGGAGAAGTCACCTGTAAATATGTTCATTTTATCTGGTTGTTTGATAATGAGTTCAGCTGTGTTGGTCCTGACCTGCTTGCTTGAGCTGTCTGTTTCTGATGGAGATTTGTGATATGTCAACTTGATTTGAGTAAGAACCACATAGCAGATTAGTTGTTCTGGGTATAACTGGATGACTGATTTGTTAGCCTGACATAGTAAAGGGGTAGCACACATCCCAGATGTGGGAGCACCAGGCAATAGACTTGTAGGTTGGACACAATAAAGAAAGAAAGAAGAAAAAAGTACAGTATTTTCCTTTTTTGGAGGATCTTTGGAATTTGCTATTGCCTTTGTATGTTAGTCTACAGTTTTGTCAGTCTTCCAGCACAGATTCTTAATGCAGACTCTTTGGCCTTCTGAAACAGACTTGCACCAGTGACTCTATAGTGAGCTTCCAGGATTTCAGCTTTAACTGCTCTTGGATTCTCTGGCTCTGCAGTGCATAGATAGCCATTTTAGATTGTTACAGCTCTAACACCACAGATGGCCATTTGTGACTCTTCTGCTTCTGATCCTGTAAGCGTACCGAATAAATGCCTTTGTGTAATCACACATATATTTTATGTTCATACTGTTCCTCTAGAAAACCCTAAATAAGATAGATTTTTGATATCAGAGGAGTGAAAATAAGATAGATTTTTGATATCAGAGGAGTGGAGTTATTGTGACTATACCTGATCATGTTTTGAAATCTTTGGGAACTGGATTGTGGGAGTAGTTTGGAAAGGTTTGGTGATACCAGCTAGGGAAACCCTAGAATGATGTAAGTTGAGCTTGATGAGGGATTGTAGTTGGAGCCCAGAAGTCAGAATGTTGATAGAAAGGCACACAGTAAAGATCAGGCTCAGGAGGCCTCATTTGGAAACAAGGATTCCTTTTGCACTTGGACCAAAGAAGTCATGTGTGTCACACACTGGTAGCATATTAGTCTACATTCCGCCTATGTCCTGAGCCTTTGTAGGACACTGACATTAAGGGTGGTGGACTAATGAATCTGGTGGAAGAAATGTCACAGTATCCCAACTTTGAGGCTCTGCCATGGGTATCATTGACTGCTTTTAACTATATCTGTGGTGAAAGTCGATAGCAAAAGACAAATGTGAAACTTTGGCAGTTTTATTAAAGAGGAAGGATCTGCAAAGTTGGGGCCATGGACAGTGTGGTTGCTAAAAAGATTGGCATTAAAAAGAAGCCAAGTAGTTTGGACCAGGACATTAAGAAAGATGGTTTAAAGACATCTCAGGAATCAGCAAGTTCTAACCTTCAGGGGCTTAAGGGTGCAAAGCTGTGAAGATCTCATTGGAGAAGAGAACCCCTGGCCTCTCTGCTGGGGAAGGGCCATCTAGGGAATTGGTTTCCTGGGATTTGTTTCATAGTACATAGCCATTCAGGCACTCAGAGGGCTGTGAAGCCATGCTCCAAGGCAACTTGATTACTCCTTGAGCTGGTGGCATACCTTGGCATCATCCACATGGTGCTGGGTTTAAATCAAGAGTTACGGGGTCATCCACCCAGATTTCAGAGGAAGGCATTGGAGGCCAGGTAGCATATCCCTTGGCAGGCAGTATATGAAGTTACGAGTCCAGATGAAAGTACAGTAGATAGCCCAGGTGGTTGGAAATGCCAGAAATGTGGAACATCCTGAGGAAAAGTCAGCAAGAAAGCAGAGCCATGGCCAAGAGAGGCTGTGTGGGTTACAGTTGGCAATACTGTAGGAGCAGGACTGTTCATGTTTTTTGAAGCTTAAATCTCACTGTATCCTGCCCTTTGTGCTGGACACAGAGCTACAGACAGCATTTTTTTTTTTTTGCTTGGTTTCAGTCTTGCTTTGGTCTGATGCCTTTTTATCTCTGTATTTCTTCTTTTTGGAATGGAAATGTTTACCTTGTACCATTTATGTTGGAATTATTTAACTTTCTGATTTTTACAAGGGCTCACAGTTAAGAGTTTTCCTTGAGTCCCAGAGGTGACTTGGACTTGGAGTTTTCAGAAATGCTGGAACTGTTAAGAATTTTATGACTCTTAGATATGTGAAATATATTTTGCATAATGAGATAGATGTGAGTGGTTTTGGGTTCAGGGGTAAGAGATTATGGTTTAGATCTAAAATGACCCCAAAAGTCTCATGTGTTTGAAAGGCCATTATATTATGGGATCCTGCACTCTTCTGCAAATGAGTTCAGCAGCTGAATGTGATGGTAAGAGATAAGGCAAAAGTCAGAGGTGGAGATCAGTAGGTAAGAGACCTGGAAGGTATATTTTTGTCTCCAGCTTTTTCACCTCTCTCATTTTCCTGGTTGCTATGGCATGAACAGCTGTCCCCCACCCAGACCTTTCCACCATGCTCTTTTTGCCTTAGAGCCAGTTGACTATGGACTGAAATTTCTAAAAATCATGAACTGAAATAAACCTCTCCTTGTTTAAGTTGTGAGTGTTGGGTGTTGTGTTTTAGTGATGGAAAAGTGACTACATGAGACAAGATGTGTTGAAAGCCTTCAGCTGTAAGCCATAGTGGACTCATCTCTTTCAAATTGTATCTGTATCAATTTTGGCTCACCTATTTTAATATTTTGTTGTTGGGTACACACACATTAAGGATTGTTATGTCTTCTTATAGAACTGACTTGTTTTTCATTATATAATGCTCCTCTTTATCCCTGATAACATTCCTTCATCTGAAGTATGCTGTGTCTGAAATTAATATAGCTATTCCTACTTTGTTTTGATTAGTGATTGCATAGTATATTTCTTTCCCTTTACTTTTAATTTATATCTTTATATTTAAAGCAGGTTTTTTTTTTTCCAAATAAACTGGATTTCTTCAGACCACATATATAGGTCAGTCTACTCTTTTTTGGGAGGGCAGGTACCAGGAATTGAACTCAAGGCCCAGCACTTGCCAGGCTGTGCTATGCAGCTTAGCTACATTCCTGGCCCTAGTAGGTCTACTTTTTGATACATTGTGGCAGTCTGTCTTTTAATTGGTTTGTTTAGATCAGTGGTGGCAAACCTATGGCAAGTGTGCTGAAGTGGGCTGTTCGTATCATTGAAAGCTCTAAAAGGTTCATCATCGCTGGTTTGTTTATTTATTTCGGTACTGGGAATCAGACTCAGGGCCTTGCACTTGCCAGGCAGGCAGTGTGCCACTGAGCTACATCCCTGGCCCCATCACTGGTTTAGATCATAGCTGTTTAGAGTGATTACTGGTATAGTTGGATTAATATCTATTGTATTTGTCTCTGTTGTCTTTTTGATGTGCTTATTTTTTGTTCCTATTTTCATCTTCCATTGTCTTTTTTGAGACAGGGTCTCACTGTGTAGTCGACACTGACCCAAGCTGGTTTCAAACTTATGCTCCTTCTGCCTCAGCCTCCAGAGTACTGGAATTTTAGAGGTGTGCTACTGTGACTGGCTTATTGGGGTATTTTATATAATTCCATTTTCTTTCCTCTTTGTGTGATATTTATTCGTTTTTAACTTGTTTTAGCAGTTTGCTGGAATTTATAGTATGCATTGAGAGTTAATCTAAGTCCACTTTCAAAGAACAATATACTGCTTTGCAGGTATTATGAGTACCCAATTCTTCTCTCCTATCTGTCACAGCTGTCATTCATTTTAATTATACGTAGTGTGTCTTAAGTGCATATATACCTAAGTATACATAATTAGATAGTGTTGCTATTATTTTGAACAAACCATTATATATTAGATCAGTTAAGAGTAAGAAATGTAAAAGTTTGTTTTACCGCTATGTATTTCTTTTATGATGTTCTTCCTTTAAACTTTACCAGGAACATCACCAAGTTCATCCCCAAGGAATATCACAGCGCCTGTAGTGAGCTTGTATATCTGCATTATGAACTTCACAAGGGCTTCTCAATCCTTCCTCCTAAGTGGGTTAGAATGGCTAGAGTGAATTGAAGTTGAGTATTTCTTTTCCACTACTTAGAAGGCTTGGACTCCCTAGAGTTGAGTATTTTCCTGCTCAAATTTAGTAAATCTAAATGTTTGACCTGCATTCTTTCTCTCTAAAGAACTTAAAATATTTCTTGGTAGGCAGATCAACCAACAGTAAATTATGTCTCTTTTTTTTTGTTGGAGCAAGTTTTCATTGTGTCACTTTTGGAGGCTAATTGTATAGGGTACAGATTTCCAATTTGATGGTTTTCTTTTTTTTTCCCCTCCTGTCTACATTTTATTTCTATTTTGCTCTTTTTGTTTGCATGTTTTCTGAGAGAAGTCAGATGTAATTTTTATGTTTGTTTTATTGTAGATAAGGGTGTTTTTTTTTTGCCTCTGGCTTTTTAAAAACTTTTTTTTTTCCTGTAGCTATGATTTGATTTGATTAATTCTGCTTGGTACTTTCTGAATTTCCTGGATCTGTAATTTGGTGTCTGAAATTTGGGAAATTGTTATTTTTTTTTGCTTCAAAAAAATTTTTTTTTCTGTTCTTTTTTCTTCTACTTCCATTCCACGTAAGTTATACCTTTTGTAATTGTATCACAGTTCTTGGATATTCTCTTGTATATTTTCAGTTTTTTCTCTTTGTCTTTGAGTTTTAGTAGTTCTGTTGTTATCATCAAGCTCCATCAGAGGTTGTTTCTTTATCTTTGTCCAGTCCACTACTAAGACCATCAAAGACATTTGTTTCTGTTGCAGTGCTTTTGAACTCTAGTATTTTCTTTGGTTCCCTTTTCATTCCTTTTATAGCATAGCAGTTACACCTCTCTTTTTTATTTTTAGCAGTTACTTTACACTATGCAGTATAAATTAACAACCCAAGTCTACTTTTCTTTTTTAATTCTTTCTTAAAATTCTGTCTCTATGCTTACATTGTCCATCTGTTCTTTGGTTCTACTTTAGCCATTAGAACACTCAGAATACTAATTTTGGCTGTTTTAAATTTCCAGTCTAATTCCAACATTACTTCCATTTCTGAGTGTGATTCTCATGCTTGCACTGTCTTTTCAGACTGTGTTTTTGAATGACTTGTAACTTTTTTTTGATATCTAGATATGGTATATTGAGTAAAGGAACAACTAATGAAGTCTTTGGGAATAGGCATAGTAAGCTCCAGGGAGAGAGGAGTGTTCTGTAGTCCTATAACTAGGTCTTAGGGTTTAGTGAGCCTGTGCTCCTGCATTATGAACTTCACAAGTGCTTATCAGTCTTCCTCCTCAAATATGTCACTCCCTTTTAAGTGGGTTAAAATGACCATAGTGAATTGGAGTTCAGTATTTCCTTTTTGAAAGGCTTGGGCTCACTAGAGTTGAGTACTTTCCTTCCTGCAGATTAAGTAGGCTCAGGTAATATCCTATCAGTTTAGACTTCAGAAAAAATGATTTCTTCTAAAGGCAGACCTTATTTTAAGAACAGAGTACTCTGGGATGTTTAACAGCAGTCTTACTGGATACAGAAGACTTTTCATTGATATTTCAGTGTGCGTACTTGGTGATGTTCCTGGAGGTAGAACTTAAAAGTGTGTAGGGACACCTTTATGAGCTTCAGATTTGTCTGGTGTGAGCCTCTAGCAGTTAATTCTAGTGCCTCTTTCCTTACCCTGGCATTGGTCCATGTAGAGATTTTTGCTTATGGGGTTCTGCTTCAATAAATTGTGCTTCTCTGTATTTACCTGTCCTTTCAGTTTGATTGCAGTGGTTTGCCTGGTGATGTCACTTTTCTCATAAATCTAAGAAGAGGTGTTAATTTTCTACTTTTTTCTTTTTGTTGATCATCTTATGTCTTACACAAACTCCTTACATGCTACATCAGAAATGTCTGTATTTTATATGTGAAAAAAGTACATAATCTTACAAAAAGTTTTTAAAATTGATATTTGCCCAGTAGGTGAAACTACAGAATAGGGGTATAAAACCTAAAAGTACAAATTGTCTTATCTGAGAAAGGCAAATAGATTCATAAGTTATAATACACTTCACTGTAGTAATTTTTGCTAGAGACATACTAAAGTATTGTTTGAGTATATTTCTTTCTTTCTTTTTTTTTTTTTTTACAGTGCTAGTGGTCAAACCCAGGCCTTCTGAATGCTTTGCAGATGCCGTACCACTTAGGTTATACTCTTAGCTATTGAGCATATTTCTGTTAAAAATCAGTTAGCAGCTATTTCAGTTAGGATAGGAAACCATTAAAAATTTGGGAAATAAGACTTAGGAAAAAGTATAATAAGGGAATTCATGATTATTTGAAGAAACGAAAAAGAAAATCTGAGAAAGTAAGCATTAAAGTGATGCATTATTTATTAGAATAATCTGTAAAAAAGCCTTACAAATAAGACTGAAATCCGTGCTTGAATTTCTTCTGTATAGATTCTGATTCAGTGAGTCTGGTATGGGATAGGACATCTGCTATTGTTTTTAAAGCTCCATGGATACTTGTGATATACACCAAAATTGAGAAATACTTGTTTGAATGTTTGACAGTCTGCATAGTAGTATTCCTGGCGAGTCAGATGGTAGGTAAGAAATGTATTCATTACTATGTGTGCAGAGAGAATGTCATTTTAAAGCAGTTATATCTTGAGACATGGGATGAGTTAGGAAATACCTTGACACTTTGCTCTGATTCTATACTGCCTTCAGAGAAAGGGCTGTGAAACTGGAAATATATATTGGGAAATACTTGGAATGAAAGCTGGAATTCCAGGTTTGAGTATAATTTTTTTTCCTAGCAATTTTTCACTAGACATGAGAACCAGACTCACAGTAGAAAAGCCTATATAAGTCTAATCATGACATTAAAAAGTCTAAACTTCAGGTGATCACACTGATCAGGTGAAGAAGGCAAGTGACGTTTTATGGATTAGAAAACTACAGCCCATATAAGTTGTTTTAACTGTTTTTCCTTTCTTTTTTGTTTTTCCTGGAGACTTACTACTTATAGAAATTTTATTCATTCATTTACAGTGCTGAGGATTGAACCCAGGGCCTTGCATATGCTAGGCAAGTGCTCTACCACTGATGTCCAAGCCCCAAATTTGAATTTGTTAATAGGTTAATGATCTTCAGTAACATAAATGTATGGTGTGCTTCCCCTGTTATTTGCCAGTTTCATTTATTCATCATAACTGTGGAAGTACAGATGAAGAAAATAAAACTCATGCTAAGTGATTTGTTTGTGTTTACACAAAATAAATAACTATTGCTCCTATTCTAAAATTCATCTTTTTATTTCATAAATGCTTTCATTAGTATTCTTTAACCATATTACAGTGGTATTCAAGTTTTAACTTTGTTACTGGAAAATAATCATGAAGTCTCTGTAAGACTTATGCCATTAAATGGAAAAATTCATCCACTGACCTTTTGTTTACAAAGTAGTAAGGCAGCTTGGAGTAGTGACACTTTGAAGGTTTACTATTATACTTAAAGAGGTATGATGTAGGTACTTTGCTAAAAATATAAGAATGAGATAAAGGAAATACTAACAGAAGTTACTGTTATTCTTGAAGGATTAAAATGAAACGGGAAACAGTTGGCCTTTAAAAATCTTTCTTGGTTTGGCAGTAGAATATCTACTTTAAAAAGCTACTTTCATAAATATTATATAATTAAGTGCATAATACTGTGGGATAATGTATTAGTCACTTAAGTGTTCATGGAAAATATAGTACTCTTATAAGTCTTTAAACTTTGCAGGATGTAAATGTGTATTTTCAGAAACTATGCATGATGTCAAAGTTCTCCATTTGTTTTCTATTTCATATGTACTCTATAAAATCTTTCTTTTCTAGATTGGGAAATTAAAATATGTCACCTTTGCAGAGACAAAAATAATGCCCTGACTTTCTTTGTTTTAATTGACAGGAATCGATGAAAGATACTCTGGGAAGATCCATGATCTTCAAAATCTTCATAATCTTAAAAGTTTGCTAAGTATATACTATTCTTAATATTATTACATTATGCATAAAAGCAGAGGTTGTCTATATGTATGTCAGCCATTTCCATAACTCACAATGGTAATGACAGCACTGAAAATTTGTTCAGGAGCTATATTTTCAGAACTTACCATTAGGTGGTCCCTTTGGTTACTTTTTAAAAAAAAAAATAAAAAAAAAAAAACTACATTTTCATTTTACTCTACTGACAATCCCAGAAGCCAGAATAAGATGCAAGAGAAAAATTGTTACTGATTGTAATAACAATATAACAAATGATTGGAAGGTAAAATAAATAGTCTAGAATTGTAGATTTGTGAAATTTTAAGAACTATAATACACCCTAGAGATAGTTTGCTTAAATGTGCTGGTAAAGGCAGTACTAGAATATCTATTTTCCTATACTTTCTGTTTTTCAAAAAATGTACTAATATTAGACTTAGGAAGGTATATCTGGATATAAGCATGTCTCTTAAATTTTGAAAGAGCTTATTTATTCATAAATATTTCTTGAGTGTTTACTATGTCATATAACTTTTCCAGACTCTAAGGTAAACAGACCAGATTGTCATGTTCTTATTGTCCTAAAAGATACCTATCCTGTAGGATGGCTTGCTTTTAAACAGTCATTAGTTCGGTCACAGAGTGAATCATGGAAAGAAAGTAGCTACAGAATCCAATACAACTATGTAATAAGGAGAGAAAAGAAGGAACAGTGTGGGCCTGTTGAGACGGGGTAAAAAATGCTTGCATCTTGAATAAGAACTCATATTTTGAAAATAATTGACATTTTTTTTTCAAGCAATATTTTTACCTGCAATTTTTTTTTCTACTTTAGGGTATCTGTGAATTTAACTGCTAGATTATTTTTGTACTTCTTTTGCTAGATTTAGAGATCCCTGAGGATAAGGATTATGATTTGAATCCTTAATACCTATTAAAGTTCTCATATAAAAAACAAAACAAGTGAACGGGTCAAGGAGTTTCATTCAATTGCTTGCCACCTTTATCTCCTAGGAGCTACATCATGGAAAAACATGGGGACAAGTTAGGGTCTTTAGTGCAACAAATCTGTTATGGTTTGTATATAGGTGGCCCCCAAAAGCCTCATATAGTCATGGAAGCAGCTGAATCTAGCATTTGTGATTGATTCATTGCCTAGTGCTGGGTTTAGTGCTGGGATTAGCGCTGGGATTAGCGCCAGGATTATCAGTGTGAGTGCTGCACCCATCCAGGGTGGAGCCTGCAAACTATATAAGGGAGGGAAGAAGACATGTTTCGGGTCTCTTTTGCTGCTCTTCTGCTCTGTTTTGCTCTTGCTGCTTGTGAGCTGCCATGAACAGCTGCCCCCTCAGCCACGCCACCCTTCTTTGGAGCCAACTGGATATGGACTGAAACCCCAAAACTGTAAGAAATAAACCTTTCCTTCCTTCACTTTGGGTGTCGGGTATTTTTGTCTCAGCAACGAAAGAAAAGTAACGAAGACAAAACCCTACTTTGTTTCCCCTTAAATTTACCTGATGATCCCAAATTTGTAAAATAATCCTAAATTTGTAAAATAATCTCAAATTTGTAAAACTGAGAGAAGTAGGAGTTGAAAAGAATCCATCTGTGGTTATAGAGACATGAGAAAGAGAAAGACTTGACATGGGACTTTTTGTTCCGTTGTGTGAAGTAGAATGAAAACAAAGATCGCAGTTCTGTTTTTCTGGTAGTAATGGTATAAGTCCGTATACCATGTCTTCTATAGTAATGTATAAGACCACTATAGTAACATAGTGATGTAAACCCACAGTGTTGTGTCTGATTGTGTTCTGCTACTTTTCTTCACTTTGAAAACACATTAAAAGAAACTGAATTTGTAAAGCTGTGTTCATGGTTTAAAGATTAGTATAACAGAGGCTATAATGAAAAGTATGTGCTTTACTTTGCCCACGCATACTCCTGCTCTCCAGAGGGAACCATTTAGCTGATTCTGGTCATGTTGCTAACTTTAAATAAAATGCTTTGCCACTGTTTCTTAATTTACCAACTTTAGAAATTATCTGTTGCTTTCCCGCATTGATAATTAATTGCTTAATATCTCTCCTCCTACTGTAGTTAACATTTTTACCTTGTCTGTTGGTTATTTCCATAAATTTCAATAACTATATTATAGTTAATTTAGTATTTCTTGCTCTATGCATACTGTCTTTTGCTCCCCTACTTTTTAAAATAAGCATATTAACCCATTACTTTTCCCATGCTTATTTCCTTTCTCTTCCTCCTTTCTTTTCCCAACTCAATCATGTCTAGTATAAACTTTTCATTTGATTCTAAAAGTTGAAAATTAGTGAACAGTATATATTGTGACTTGTTTTTTTTCTGTTGTGGCTATTTTTTGGGGGGGTTTCTTGAACACATTTAATTCTGCCAAACAACACATTTTTAAAATTTTAACACGCAAACACTATTGTTTTCCCTTCAACCTCATCTAATTTAAATTCTAGAAACAAATAAACTTTAAAAATTACGGTATCACCATAGTGTTTACATGAGCAAGTGTAGGCTTTTATAAATGGTGCATAAATGCAAATTTGTAGGAACCAGTAATTTATAAAGTTAAATACTGGACTTTTTCTCCCTCTACTTATAACACTTTGACTTTTCTGCACATACACTATGCAGAAACCCTTAGGTTTAGCTGATGTCATGAATATATTATTAAGTCATGATAATGACTACCATTTGAGTATAGTTTATATGGTTTAATTTTCACTGCAGTTCTGTAGGTTGGACTAAATATGTCTTATTGGCATTTTGTAGATTAGAAAGTTGAGAGATGTAATAGTCCCCCTTCTCCCCAGCAAGTAATGGCAGAGCTGGCATAAGAACTAACTTGAATGTAGAAACCTTCAGTTCTCACTGTACCTCGAATGTTCTTGTGATACCTAAAATAAATAAAACTAATCTGCTCAAATTTTCTCTGGAAATTTGGGTTTATGAAATTTAGAGTAGGGCTGGACTTCAGACATACTACCAAGGTTGAATACTTCATGCTCCACAATTTGTGTTCTTTTTTTTCATGCTGCTATATTTCGACTGTATGTATGCAGCATTCATTCTTTAAAACTTTATTTTAGGCTTTTTGATATGATGAAGTGACAGTTTATTATGAACTCTCTCCCTCTACCCACTTTTGGTGCCATTTGGATGACATGATCTTTGGAATTGGCTGAAGCTTCATAATACCTTCTATTCAAAGAAAAAAGGAATGAAATCAATATTGAGAAAAATGAGAGTAAAATTTTTATTGCATCTAAAAGCAATATTCCAAAGTGACATTTGCCTGTTTTTATATTTGTTTGCTGATCTGGGCAAAATTTAGTGCTTTATAGATTAGTTACTTTTATTCTTTTTGTATTTTAAGAGAAGGAAAATGACTTACATCAGGGTAACGTTGTCTTGTTTTTGCATATTGTTGATTTTAACACTTCATTTTTTAAAGAAGGAACGATTTTCTTATTTTTTGTAGACTTGTAATCTGTGAAACTTGATAAGTTTAAAAAACCTAACTTGAAATCTCAACTTCACTAAGTGACTGTATGGAATAGTAGTAGGTCATTAGAGTATTAGTTTTTTATATAACTAAAAATCAGCTTAAACAAAAATAAAAATACCTGCATGTACCATACACTCCTTAATGGAATTAATAACAGCTTTGGTCGTCCTGGAGTAGAATGTTATTGTCAACATGACAGTGGAGCTGCAGTAATCCAACTCCAGTTTCTGATTAATGAGGTCAGTGAATTGTTTTACTCTCTCCTACTTATATCTGAAATTGGGCTACAGATTTCTTGCATGTATTGATGTTTAAGTATTTGAACAAAAAATAATTTTTTATGGGTCAGAGATAATAGTAATTCATTTTAAGGCATCATCATAGGTAGTTGCATCATGTATTTTTTCAAAGCAGTGTTGTGCATAAAATGGTTGCTATAAGATAAATATTTTTGGTACCAGCTGATGGGTTTAAATTTTATTTCAGGAAGTTCGAAAGTTATGTAACATACAGAAGTCTATATGAAATATTCTAAAAGTACTGAGCTCATTATAAATGACAGAATTACTTTAGTGAATTACTTTCTCTTTCACTCTCTCACTCTTTCCCTTGTTTTTTCTTTTTTCTTTCCAGTCTTAGTGCTGGGAGTCAAACCTGGGGCCTCATGCATTTTCAATGCTAGGCAAACGCTTTACCACAAAGCTATAGCCCTAGCCAGCCCTAGTGAATTGCTTTAAAATGCAAAACTGGAGTCCAACTTTATTTTTAAAGTGATTATTGCATCAGGTTTTGTCAATTTTTGGTTGAAGTAATTGATGAGCCTTTCTTTTGGTAAGCGTTTCTTTTTGGTAAGAGTAAAAAGTACAAAAAGAGCTAGAGAAAACATTTTGTTAGCACAGGAAACGCTGTGGTGGCAGATTTTTAAAAAGTATGAGCTGCTCTGAGAATAGATCTTTACTGCAAGTAGTGATAGACAAGGAAAGCTAATCAGAGAAATAAGAAAGAAAATTATGGTACCCTAAAAAAGGCTCTGAAATTCTTAGATAAAAGAGTAGTTTATGAACATTTTTTTTGTTCCTAAATCCTTAGGCTCCATGGAATAAATTCTTATATATGAGAGTAAATAAATGAATACCTTGACTTTCGATAAATAGTCCTAGCAGAATTTACGAAAGGCATCATGGGAGTAGAATGCTACAGATAATAATATAAAAGCTATCACCTAAATGATTTGTGACTGTATAGTTTTTCAGGGTCAGAGAATAGCAGATGCTTTGTAGTAAAAAAAAAAAAAGAGAGCATATAGACTTTATGTATTTCAGCTTTACAGCAGTCATGCTGTAGCAATAGGAGCTACACAGTGGAGTATCCCTCATAGAATTTTGAAGATGGAAAGGAGTGGGAGAGATCATTTCATGTAAATCTTATCTTGACAGCTGTTTTAATACTCCTGGAGAAATGAGGAAGGGGAAGATTTTATAATAACACAAATTTCATAATAACAGAATTGGGATTGCAAATCTTTTTTGAAATGAATATAAATTCTTTAGGTTATCTCTTGTGTCATTCCTCTTAGTAATTGATAAAAGGGTATTTGACTTCTTTGAGGAAAAACATTTAGATGTCTTCATAAATTAATCTTTTTTTTTATTTTAAAGAGAATAGAACAAAACAAAACAGAACAGAATAGAGTCAAACACAACATAGCATTTCAGAACAGAACACTGCAAGCAATACAGGTCTTCAAAACATAACGAGATTAACAATGGCTACCGTAGTGTCTCTTGCCGTCTTCAAAATGGTTGTTCATTAATAAATTAATCTTTAGCCTAGTGAATCTTAATCTTATTCACACATCACTCACCTCAGAAGTTTTTTTTTTTTTAAAAAATACACTCATGTAGGTCCTTGTTCATTAGATTCTGATTTTTTTTCTTTATTTTTGGTCTGGATGAGACTGAGCCAACTAGATGAGTTTCACATACTTCCAGGCATTTTCTTCCTCATAAATAATAGCACTTAATTGCATCAGATGTTTTAACTTTATAATTTAACCACTCAGGTACTGAAGGTACAGTGTGCTGAGTTTTCTTGTTTACCAAACCATTCTAGCAGTAGAATTATGATTAGGTATAGTGCTTTCATAAGGAGTTGCCTTCAACCAAATGAATGACGTTACTTTGTATCATATTTTGATCTGTTAACCATGGAAGTATTTACAGTAGTGATAGATTAATTTATATTCTGATCTCTAATTTTAAATAGCTAGGTTCCTCACGGGATCCTAGTATACTTTTGACTTATAAGATACTAAATTATACTTTAAATTATTGAAGAAGTTAAAACATAAATGTACATAGATAAACATAATACACTCTTAACATCTGCTATTTAGGAATTGGGTAAGGTAAATATTTCTTACAATTAAATGTATTGGCAGAAAGCTTCCAATTTCGAGACTTTCTGGTAGTTATTAATAGCATTCATGTTTGTAGAGTGGTATTATGTATAAAATATACTTTATTTTTAAGGGAGCTCTTGTGAGTGCCTTGGCTGATGACACCTTACACTTATGGAATTTACGTCAAAAGAGGCCTGCCATACTACATTCACTTAAATTTTGCAGAGAAAGGTAAGAATTCTCTCATCTTACACAGAGTATTTGATATTTTATTTTGACACATTTTTCTTTAAATTTTAATCCTTTGATTTTTTTGTGATAAACTTTATGTGCAATCTAAAAAATATTAAAACTTTAAAGGATGTACAGTAAAAGCAGATTCTTTCCTTTCCAGACCCATCTTTTTTCCAGAGGCAACCACGTATATTTCTTTTATTTTCTTCTAGAAGTAAATATAGCCTCTGTATAAAAGCAAAAATTTCTACATAGCTCTTTTTTTGCACAAAGTGAAGGCACTGCATAGTTCTTATGTAACTCTTTTCACAGTGTGTCTAATAGATCATCTAATATCACTACATTGAAATCTTCTATAGTTATTTTTAATAACTATATCCTATTTTGTTGTATAGAAATACCATCATTTATTTAGCTAGTCTTCATTAGTGGACATTTATTTCTTTTTGTTTTATTGTAGAGTTTTGTTGAATATATGTCTGTCCACATAGCCAAGTATGTCTGTAAGATAAATTTGTAAATGTGGAACAGAAATCTCTTCTAATACAACTTGTGAACTTTGATCATTGATTTAAAGGCCTTTTTTTACTCGTTTTTTTTAAAGTATTGTCTTCCATATTCTTGTATGAGGTGTGATTAAAAAAATGTTTATTAGCCATATTTCAAATTTTTATTTATGCTTCATATTAATGTTGTCAGTACTAAAGGAATAATTAAATTTTTTTTCATGCAAGCATTAGGCCATGTTTCTGTTTTAAGAAGTGTAAGTTAGTCTTCAAATTGTGCACACAGGTCAATCTATAGATTTGGGTTTCTGCCCCCATGGTCCTCCAAATTATCAAGCTGAAATGGCCGCTGGTAATATAGCAATTTGGACCTTTTCAACCAATGCCAGGGAGTGTCTACTCTGGGGGTGGGTTGTGAAGGGTGAGAATTAGAGACCAGACCTAGCAGTCAGTGGGCCTTTGCTGTTGGTCTTTTCTGTATCTTGTGTGGGAAGATAAATCATCTGAGTGACTTCAGTTGAATCATGTTTCTATTTCTAGGAGAAGTGCAAAAGTGAATGGAAAGTTATTAGGAAAGAAGAGTGGAGTAGGGGAAGAAGAGCAAGCAAAAATTCAAGGTTCAGTTGTTTTCCACCTGCTGAGAATCAGGCCAGCCTCTCAACTCTGAACAGAGTTTCTTACTTTGCCAGTGGGATCTCGGGGGAAACTGTCAGCTTCAAACGCCAAAGAGTTTATGGAGATGGGAATGGGCATCTTGGTCTGAGTATATACCTCTTGTCATACCATCTGCTGGAAATGTAACTGGGTATCTAATAGAGCAGTTGTTAAACTGGTGTGATTTTGCATTTGGCAATGTCTGGAGACATTTTTCATTGTCTCAAGTGTGGGAGGGCATCTAGTGGGAAAAGGCCAGAAATTTTGCTATGTAACAGTGAACTGTGTAGTACCTGCAGCAAAGAATTATCTGGTTCAAAATAGGTATAGAATTAAAGTTAAGAAACCCTGGAGTTTAATACATCAAAATGATTTTATTTGGCTAGTGAAGTGCATGTCTTCCACTCTTATTTCAAAGGGCAGTGTTCAATGGAGAGATTCTGCCAGGAACTAGAATTCTGGTAAGAGAATTGTCTCTGGTACTTTGTTAGCTAGTGACCTGTTGTGATTTCCCACTGGACACAGGAATGTGGCAGTATGGGTTCTCAGTTCACAAACATACTCCCTGTAGGTTATTATGGTAAATTTTCATAGGGAAAGGGTCAAACCTCAAGGAGTCTTTAAGAATCAGAAGTTGACGATAGAAATGGAGCACATTTCGTAATAAAATCTATGAATATGGTCTTTAGGAAATTCTAGAAAACATGCACAGGAAACAAATCCAATGTATAAGGTGCATGTAGCCAAATTTTGGCAAGGAAAAGGTGCCTTTGTATGAAATACAGAAAAGCTGCTGTTCTTTGTAGTGTGTGAAACCTCAGTGTTTTCCACCATTCCCCTCCTTGGTTGGTTGCTGATTGTAAGCAGTGGTCCTAAAAGTTACAAATGAAATAAACTCTAGATTTCACAGTTTCGAGTCCTATAATACAGTCACCTAGCTGACTAGCAGAAGCTAATTGGTTCAGTTCAAAGTTCAACTCCCCTTTGGCCTTCATTAGCAGGATAGTAAACAAGGCTTTTGAGTAATTCCTGTGGGTGTGATTTTTCTATGATGGCTCCAAACTTATTTGGTAGCTCTTGAACTTAAAATCCCGAGGAATGGCCTCTGGCCTCAGATGGCTAAACCTTTTTATACAGTATTTTCTGAAGACCAAATATTTGTTTAAATGGCTAGAATGCTAAGAGATTGCTTTGGGAGGTGTCCAGGTTTCCTTAGCACTTGGCTGTTGATGGAGAAGGGTAGGTGCAGTCAAGGTTCCCCCAGCTCTGGGAACCTGCCCATAGGCGCAGTACTTTTTCTGACCTCAGCTCTGAGGCTTTTATTACTTTCTGTAATGTCCTGCATGTTCACTGGTAGCAACCTTTTGCCGAAACAACTTTGCCTGGCAGGAGCAGAGGAGAATCCTGTCATTCTCTGCTTATTCTTCTATCATTCATTTGTTGGAATCCGTACTTCTTTTCGTTGTACAAGTGGTTAATATTTATTGTTTATGTTCTGTATCAGGACGTAATCTGGCTATGCTGTGGTAACAAATATTCTCAAAATCTAAATGACTTCATATGATTTATTTTTGTTTACTCTATCTGTCTTTTGTTGGCTTGCTGTTAACACTCTTCCTTTTCATTGTTATCTTTATTCTGGATTCCTGCCTGAGGAACCAGCAGTCTAAAATATTGCCAGTCACTGTAGCAGAGGAAAGAAGAGAACACACTGAAGCACATAATGACTTTTAAAATTTCTCCTTGAATATAATACACATCTCTTCCACTCTTATTTCAAGGGGCAGAACATATCACATGGCCATTGCTAATTTCAGTCAAATATCCAGAAAGAGAGAAGACTGGAAAATTTGTGAATAGTCGTAGTGACTACCATCCTGCTTACTTTTATTGTTGACGTAGAATACAGTAAGTAGTAACTTAGTTAGTTCACCTTCATTCCACAGTGAATTTGGACTAACTTAAGTTACAGTGTTTCGCTGTTAAACCATTTGCATTTTTACTTCTGAAACTAGGAAAGGTAGGAAAAAATGAAAAGTTTACAAAATACTACTTCATAAAATTCTAAATAATTATTAAACTTAAGTATTTTACATATTTTCCTATTTTTATAAGTAGATTTATTTTGTTAGAAATTTCTATAGTAGAGATCATACATAGTGATTTATATTTTTTCATAATATGAACCTCTGTATTCTAATTTTATTTTTTTAAGTTGTGATAAAGTATACAAAAATTTAACATCTCACTTTTAAGTGTATAGTTCAGTAGTAAGTACATTCATATTTCTGTGCAACTCCCAATTTTGGTCATATTTTGCTGTGATGTATTTTTATAGTGCTTAAAGGAATATTTGAGTTGGAGTCTCAAGTTTAACTTGGTTTAACTCTAAACTTGAGTAAATTACTTCACTAGTTTGTGTGATGGTTTTCTGTTTTGTAGAAAATTTTCCTCTGGATCATAACCTTTAAAATTTCCTTTCTTTTGCATATCAAGACAGTATTACCTCTCCCACTTACTCTATGGATTATTATAGAATGATTATTTGCAGTTTGGTGGTGGCTGCTAAGTATATATTTGACAGCATGCGGGATCTTGGTCAAGGCTAGGATAAATTTCACTTCACATATGACTAAAAATACAGATGTTTGTTCTTAGTAAAATATCTAGTTCACCCATAAGATGATTTTGATTGGAGAGATACAAACTTATCAGTGTCCTTTTTTATTAACAGCCAACTAATTGTCCTTGCTTAGCTGTCAACTAATTGTATCACAGATTTGATGGGTCAAACAATGGAAGTTTATTTCTCCATAGTTAGAAATACTGGGTTGTATTTCTCTGAGGCTTCTAGCTTAACTTGTAGATGGATGGGCATCTTCTTTTTATCTTCTTAAGTGGTCAGCCCTTTGTGTGTTATGCTCATTAAAGGCACTGTCTCATAACATTCTAAGTTTTAGGTATTAGGACCTTAGCATATGAATTTGTGTGTGTGCACAATTTAGAAGGGTGTGTGTGCACAATTTAGCTGTAAAAGGGAAATACAGGGAAAGCGGGATACAAGATAGAAAAATTTTTAAAAATCTGCAAATGGAAGAACAATTAAATGTTTTGAAAGTTGAGGAAAAACAAGATTGGAAATTTCCTCTTTAACAATTACATACTTGTACTGATTGCCAGTTTACATCCTATTAGGGATTCATCTGTCATGCAATTGTTTCCACAGGAACTAATTTGCCAATAATAGTAGCTATAGTACTGAAATTCTCTGTGGCCCAAAAGGGATTGGTAGCAATAGGGTGTCTTAGTGAGAAACTCAGAGGTATGGGATCTACTTCCCTGTCTTCTGTGATTTGAATTGTGTTCTCCCAAAAGATACATTTACCTTATTTGGAAATAAGATCTTTACAGATTTAATCAAGTTATTATGAGGTTATTGGATCAGGCACTAATCTGACTGATGTCCTTGTAAGAGATGAAGAGAGACACACACCATATGACACTGGATCTAAGAGATTTGAGTATAGCATCTGTAAGACTATGAATGCCCAGGATAGCTGGCAGTGCCAGAAGCTCAGAAAGAGGAAGGTAACATTTTCATCTAGTGCCTTCAGAGAGAACATGGCCCTGCTGACACCTTGATTTCTAACATAGCTTCCAGAACTGTCAGAGAATAAATTTCTCTTGTTTTAAGCCATACTGTTGGTGGTAATGTGTTATGGCTGCCTCAGGAAACTAATATATATTCTTTTTTTCTAAATTTCACTATTATGTGTTAGTAGGTTTAGAATGTGTAAAGGAGAAGTTCTTTGCCTTTGGTAGAAACAGACTATTTGATAAGTAAAATTCTGACTGCTAGTTACATTATTGAAATGTGTTCCATATGGCTTGCACTTTGTTTTTTCCTTTAAAATACATTTGATTAAGAAGATGTCATGGGTTGATAAGCAGCTACAACTCTCTTCTGTGGTTTTTCTTTTCTTTTTTTTTTTTGTTTTTTTATCACTGTGAGATGATGGGATCAGTATTTTCAACCATGTTAAATTTTTGCACAAGGTTTTTGAAATAATAATAGGATTTTAATACTGAGGACTAAGTTGTATATATTGATTTTCTCATTAAGTACCTAATTTTATTGCCTGATATTATTACCCTTGATCATACAACGTTTTTATGGTCTGTGAAACCATTTCACTTGAATATTATTTTCAGTGTTCAAGAAAAAAATAATATCTTTTAGAATTTTATAGAATGGATTTTTCCCCTTTCTGTTAACCCCTAAGTAGCTAAGTTTTGATACTAATGTGTATTTCTCTAGTGACTTATTAGAATTCTGTTTCTGATTTACAGTTTGCTTATATGACTTTCATTTGATGGTAAATGTATCTTTAATTTTAAGGAATAAAACAAGTAAAGAAAAAATATTATATGAAATACATTAATAGTCAAGATTTCATATAATTTAAATTTATCAGTGGAACATTCATGTCTAAAATCCTCTTAAGAAAAAAGCTACCTGACAAATGTAATCTATTCAGATTCCAGTATGGCAATGCGAGACTTGGTACCTACAAGTACTGCAGAAATTGGCTGCTGCCCTAGAATAAGATTTTTTTTATTATTGTAAATGTAGAAACAACAACAAAAACGTTATCACGTTATGCTATTATTTGATTGTAATATTGCCTAAATATAGTGTGTTGCATTTATATAAAGCTTATAGTTTGCTCAGTATGCACATGAACAATATAAATCTAAGATAGCTTATAGAAGAGATTTTGGCCAAGTACCAACCCTGAGAAAATCTACACAGGTCTTAGAAAGATTTTGAATTAATTCACTGCACATATTAAGTAAGAAGAAATTTAATCACAATATTGGAAGAAAGACATAGAAAGGCCCAAATTAAAGACTGAGAATTACAGTGTCTGTGGTAATTACATCATATTGTCAGAATATTTTTCTTTGACAGCAGTTTAATGAAAAAATGTACAAGCGTTAGAAATGACAGTGATTTGACGGGATAAAATTAAGAACTAGAACACAGGAGTAGAGGGTATGTACTAAAATGAGCCCAGTTCTGATCCCCAAAGGAAGTTGATTATTGATATGGAAATTGGTTATCTTGGGAATTCTGCATATAAAGAGCCATACATTCAGACAAAATTTAAAAGGAGAAAGAAAAAGCATTTTTTTAATGGTGAGAGGAAAGACAGTTGTGATTTGATAACCTTGAAACTGTAAAAGGAAAGATGAGCAGGAAGTGTTGGATAACTTCTCAGTTAATTATTCATTACTAAGAAATTCAGACAGAGAAGGGGAGAGATAGTCAAAGAGATTTAGTCTAATGTCCAAGATCCTTACAAGGTCTAAAAAAATTATGTAGAATGAGGGAGTGTATAACCAAAGGTGAATATAAGAATAGTTTAGCTCTACTAATGAACAGAATAAGCTAAAAGGTAGTAAAAACAAAGAACTAATAACTGAAAACATTTTCAGTGGAAATCAGTATGGAGATTTCTCAGAAACCAATACTAGAAATTCCATTTAACTTAGATATCTGCTTCAGGTATCTTCCTGAAAGTTAAAGCCATTATATTACAGTGATACATTTACACCTGTGTTTATAGCAGCACAGTTAATAATAGCTAAATCTTGGAAGCAGCCTGTATGTCCATCAATAGATGAATGGATAAGGACAACGTATTATTTACACTCAGTGGAATACTACTGTGCCACAAATAAAGATACACTTGAGTCATTTGTTGGAAAATAGATGCACCTTGGGACCACAGTGGTAAGTGAAATAAGTTCAACACAGTATCACGTGGTTTCTCTTACATGAGAAACCCAAATTGTAGATAAAGAGCAAAATAAAAGATAGGTAATAGGAAGTAGGGAGATAGATTTTTCTCAGAGTGAATCAATAGAGGGAGTGGGGAAGAAGGGGAGGGAAATGAGATAAAAAAAGGAATTAAGATGTGTTATGTACATGTACCAATTCCACGCAGGGGATATAAACATGTACTGCAGTCACGTACAAATAAAAATAAAGACCATTTTTATTTGTATTTTTAGGGCTGGAAAGCTAAGGAGACTGATGCTAGTGTTTGGGCTTATATCATTATTCTGATTGTATTGATGCAGTATTTGACCGGACAAATTATGTCTTAGGTTGCTGAAAGGACTGACTCCTGTACCAGTATTGACTGATTGAGGAGCAATATGAAACAGAACCTTCCAATTTGGAAATGAAAAATGGGCTAGATTATGCAATGTAACAATTTCTTACATAATAACCAGTTAACAAGAGGGTTTTAAGTATTAAAGTGAGTTTTTTTGGCATTGTTCGTATATTTCATGGCTCTACATTTTGTATGTATTTATATAGTAGGCAGAATAAGACGGGTCCCAAGTTATGTGCCTCTGTTATACATATACCACGCTCATGTAGCTGAAGAAATTTTTATTAATGTAACTAAGTACCCAAATTAGTTGACCTTAAGATAAGGAGATTATCTTCAGCAGGTCTGATTGCCTTTAAAAAATATTGGATTCTTTCTGACAAAAGATTCAGTGTGAGAAAGATTTAATGGAAGAGAGATTTTATCTTCCTTAGCCTTGAAGAGGGAGAGTGTCACAGGATTTAAGAATGTGCTGTCTGATAGACAGCAGAGAGATGCAGAGTCATTCTTACTGCAAACTATAGAAGTTGAACTTTACATGTGAGGCTCATGAGCAGACCTAAGAATATTGTGTCTGGTCCCCACTGTTACCATGTATTGTTCTTTTGACTCAGATCTCCATGAACATCTGTAGGTAGAAATGAAAATATGAAGATGGTCCCTGTCTCATTCTTCCCACATATCTAAAACATATGCAATTAGTAGAAAATATGTCATCTAGAACCTTAGCTCTAGGACAGTCTGGGAAATGTCAATTTTAGCTTTCCAGCATCTGCATTTCTGCATACAGGAGGATGCGGAAATGGATGCCAAATACCAGTGGAATAAATCCAGTACACTGTGTCTCTACCTTCTTTTCCCAGGCACATCAACTACAAAATGTCACAAAATATTGCTTAAGAAGCATTATGGTAGAAGGTGGGAGGTCATTATTTCAAGTGGAGAATGATGTAATCTCTGTTTCTTTTGAAAAGATAACTTTGGGGTAGCTTGGAATGAGTTTGATAATCACCGATGATGATTTAAATTAGGCCCAGGCTATAAGGATGGATAGAGAGGGATTATGTCAGGAACCATCTTGAGTGTTTTATTAATTAATTTAGTAAGTTTGCCTTTTTTTATAGTTCCTTCACTTATTTAGCAAATACATACTGAATACTGTTATGGGTAAGATACTGTGATAATTGCTGAGAATATAAACATGATGAGATATTTCTTGTTACTGTTGAGTTAATCTAATTGTAATACAGACCTGTAGACGAATTTACATGTTCATATTCCTTTTATGGATTAAACCGTAATCATCTGAATATTGCCTTTATGCCTATGTTTGTGGATGACTAATTTCAGCTTTAGAAGTCATAAATGTTCTTCTATCAAAGAAAATTGGTGATGGTAAAGTCTTCCAAATTTGGTGCCTGACTTCATAATAGTGGATAGACTTGCTGACTTTAAATAGTGAATACGATACACGTATTACTTCCTAACACTAAACATTTATATATATATTTTAAGTTCTTTAATCAGATATAGGAATGATCATGCTCCTAGTAATAGTATGTGTAAGATATGTTAAGTCAAGTATAGGACTTTAGAATACAAGTTTATTTAGTGGCATATTGAAGGAATTCTACTTTTTGTCTGTACTGTATTTCTATTAAATTTGTTTCAGCCAGACTCCCTTTTTTAATCTGGCTGAATTTAGCTATTTTAAGGTAGTTTTTCAGCCTCAATTTAATATACTATTCTTATATCAAACTATGTAACTTTATTAAAGTATTTACTGAATTTTAATTTTTTCATATGTGTCTTAACAGAATATATTAGTAAATTTTTTATTATAACTTTATACTTTAATAATAGATGCCAGCATATAAAGAAATTAACTTGATCTGGTGTTATTAAAAATCAAAATCACTGTTGTTATTATCACTAATTATCTAGGTACCTTAAAATTAAAAAAAATCTTTATAATGAAGATACTAGAAAAACAATAGTCATGAATTTGATTTTGACTTAAGGTAGTGTAGTGTTTCAGCCTGGTGATATCTGACACTGTCAGAAACAACGGTGAGCTTCCCCCGTAGGTATGTACATAGTTGCAGTCATCTGACTGGTTACTGGGGTTGAATGATCCTGTTTGCCTTTCTCATATGTTGTGGCTATGGGCTTGGCTGTGGTCTCCAATTGGCTAGTGTGGAATTCATCACACGGTGCCTAGGTAGTTTCCAAAGGCATTAAGAATGAGTGCGAGGCCCAATGTGCAAGTGCCTTCCTGATCTCTGCCTTTGGCACTGTTGCTAATGGTCCATTGGTAAATGCAAATGACTTAGTCAAAGAGTTCATGTATTTTTCATATTTGTTGATCTAAAATCTTGTAAGTTTGAAATGTTTGTCCCAAGGATATTCAGTGCCATTCGTTTCATGACTACTTTTACTAAAAAAGTTAAGATTTCTATTGTGAATTATTTTCTATTGTGAATTGTTTAAAAAAAATAAGATCAGTAATAAGCTGCGTATATTTAAAGTATAGAATTGGTAACTTTTAACATATAAGCACATATCAGGAGCCATTTCTACAATCCATGCATTTATATATAAAATATGTGCATATATATAAAATTACCGTGTATATATGCACATATATATGCAAAACAGAATAGTTTTTTATTTTATTTATTTTTTTTGGTACTGGGGATTGAACTCACCTCACACTTGCCAGGCAGGCACTTATGCTACTGAGCTAAACCCCTGGCCCAAAATTAGTTTTAAATACTCCAGTACATGTTATTTGTTTTAAGTCATCAATATATTTTTTCATTTATTACGCTTCTTTTAAGTAATGAAATGAATATTTCATTTGTTATTATATAAAACTTGCATAGTTAGTCTTTAACTATTTTATCATTTAAACCCTCAATAAAGAAGACCAAGATTCTTGTTTTGTAAATTAGGAAATGCACTCATATATATATGAATATATATGTAGTCAAGTACGGTTTTTCTCAACCACCAGTTTTACATTTTGGTAACTGACTCATGAAATTGCCCATTGTAATTTAGAATCTTACAGTTCTTGAAAGGGCATATTAATTGAGTTACTTTCTTAGTAATAATGTTTTGGGGAACCACATTTCTTACTGCCTTTTTCTAATATCAGTGGCATGAATTATTTTATTTGGTTACAACCATAATCTTAATTTTTTACTCTTCCTATAAATAATACATTCAAAGCCAGGAAAATTTGTTGGTTGAGAAATTCTTGTATTAATGGTAATTTAAAAAAATGACTGTGCTCTACCAGCCTTCCCAATTTACTTAAATAGTGAGGGCAGTTATGGAACTGAATAGTTTTTAAATTTAGTGTGCTGTGTACAAAAACATTTCTATGACTTGTGCGTTTTATTTTTAAATACAATATTTAAAGCTCATGATAGGGACCTTCTGAAAGTCTTAGTTCCATGATATTTAGTGAATATTGAAGTTCCTTCTTATATGATTACATACACTAAGTAGTTTGTTCTGTTCATTTATGGAAAATATAAAGATACTTGAAAATTCCAGCAGTGTAAGTTGGTTTTATAGTTGACTGAGAAAACTCTTAGGGTGGTAGCTAATACTGTCAAAGCAAGTCTATGGAAAAGTTCAAGATTTTATTTCTGAACATGGAAGGTTTTCTTCATTTCTTTTAATATTTAAGGAATTAAATTTAAATTATATGAGCATATTATAGTATTTAAATAATGTTAAAATTAAAGATAGGTTATGTCAAATCAGTAGCTTTTGTAGAGTTAGAATAATGTAGAATTAGAAGTAGAAAAGTTTGGGAAGTTGAATTTTCTGATTTTTGTCAGTTTGTTGTTTTAACTTAATTATTTTGAAATATAAATTTTCAAAAGATTTAGCATAAAGTGCATTTCAAAAAAGGTAATTGTTTTTATGATATTTGTTGGATTATTCATTTTATATTTGGCACGCTATTGCTTTTGTTTACTGCACCTAGTTAAAATTTGCATACAGTTTCTGATTGGTAGAATATTACTCATTTTTAATAATATTTAACTAACATTTACTGAGCACTTAATGTCAGGCTCCATTTTAAACATTTAACATGCTTTGTCTTACTGATCCTCATATAAACATGAAGTAGGTATGCTTTACTACTTAGAAACGCTTGTTCTGAGAGATCAGACAGTTTACTTAGGGTCAGAGACTAGTGAATGAGAATCCTGGACATTGAATCCAGGCAGTCCAACTTCAGAGCTTATGCCTATGTATTAATTATGACCACAGTCTGTTTTCATAATTCCTAAGTCCACAAATCTCTGAGAAAAATTTTAAATAGCTTATTGCAGATCAGTAATAAGCTGTGTATATTTAAAGTATACAGTTGATAACTTTTGACATATAAATGCACAGCAGGAACCATTTTTACAATCAGTGCATTTACTCCTCACCCCAAAAAGTTAACTAGTGGTAATCTCTGCTTTCTTCTGTTGCTCCCACCCCCAACCCCATCTGCATCCCAACATTCTCTAGGCAACCATTAATCTACTTCCTGTTACATTGTCTATTGCTTGTAAATAGTATATAAGTGGAATCACTTAGTATGTCTTCCATTTTGTCTGACTTCTTTCACTCATAAAGATGTTGGGATTCATCAGTGTTGTTGCATATATTAATAGTTTCATTCCTTTTTATTCTGCTGAATAGTTTTTTATTGTAGTTCTATACCACAATTTGTACATTTGTCCACCTGTTGAAGGACATTTGAGTTATTTCCAGTTTAGACTTTACAAAGCTGCTGTAAGGGCTGGGGATTTAGCTCAGTGGTCTAAGTGCCTACCTGGCAAGCGCGAGGTCATGAGTTCAATCCCTGGTGCCGCCAAAAAAAACCCCAAAAAACAAACAAAACAAAACAAAGCTGCTGTGAACATTTGTGTATAAGTCTCATATGGACATCATACTTTCTTTCTGTTGCTTAAATACCTCAGAATGGAATTGCTCATTCACACTGTGGGAACATATTTAACTTTATAAATTGTCAGAAATTACACCTGAAAGACATTCAGTGTGTTTTATGGGATGCTATTTCTATATTAAACATGAAATACGCTTTATGCTGTTTTCTCAAATCTGGAAAATTCTGAATTTGGAAATGTATGACTTTAAGGTTTTTAGAAAAGGAGCTATGAGCCAAGTATTGTGGTGCACACTTGTAATCACAGCATGTGGATGACTGAGGCACGTGGATTGCCATGAGTTCAAGGCTAGGCTGGGCTACATAGTGAGACCCTGTCTAAAAAATAAAAGTGAAAAGAAAAGAAAAGGTGATATGGACTTCTGTCTTAGAAGTAACAAGGTATAGGTTGAGCATTCCTAATCCAAAAATGTGAAATCTGAAATGCTCAGTTTGAATTGTTCATATGATACTACAAGTAGAAAAATTTCACACCTGACTTTATGCAACAGGTGGCAGTTAAAATTCAGGTACACTAAAAAATTGTTTAATATTACCTTCACAGTGTGTGTATAGAGTATATAGGAGACATAAATGAATTTTGTGTTTAGACTTAGGTTCCATTCCCAAGGTATCTTACATATATGCAACAATCCACATCTGAAAAGAACCTTAAAACCTTAAACATTTCTAGTCCCAAGCATTTTTGTGAGGCTGGCTGGGTGTTCCCCTGATGGATTGTACTGGGACACTGGGGTGGGCAGAGCTCAGATCCTCAGTGCAGCTAGCAAGGATGCACCCCCTGAGTGTGGCACGGGGTGGGGGGAGGTTTGCTCCTGGTTGGGTGGAGTTCAGAACCTGCAGACCCAAGTGGCTAACTGGAACACATCCCTGAACTACGGCACTGGGGCCTTGTGGTCTGATGGGCCATCGAAGCATTTTTATAAGGGTCATGTAATCTGTACTACAACATGATTTCATTGACTCATTAAGCATGTGTTATTTTGTTAAATTTACATAAAAACTTTAGAAAGAAGATTATATTATTATATAAAATACTCAAACATACAAATATATAAAGCTTAAGTAATTGCCTATCTGAGAGCTGGGTGTGGGGCTGCGTACCTGTAATCCTAGCACTTGGGAGGGTGAAAGTTCAAGACCAGCCTGAACTACATAGCAAAACCCTGTCTCAAAAATAAAAACAAAAAAAAGGAAGGAAAAAATAAAAAAAGACAGAAAGTGAATATGAATTCTATATACATTTGATAGTTATTTTCATATTAAAATTATCTGGAATAAAATTATATGTTGATGGACATAGAAAATAATTCTTGTCTTCTATCCTGCCCCAGTGCCTAGTGTTAGTATTAATAGTATAGCAATGATTATTATTATTGCATATTATTTGTGTATTATCATTGTGTATTTTCACAGGATTGATACAGGAATTAGAGTTATAGCTCATGGTTTAAAAATTAAATTTGTGATATGCCCAGGGTTACACAGTGAAGGATCTAGCCAGATTTGAAACACATTTTAATCTCAAAACTCATTTGCTTTTGATCATGCCATGCTATTTACTGTAATGCCATATGTTAGACATACAAGTTGAGTCGGCATAATTAAATATTAGTCACAATGAGTAGATAAATCTGGTTTTATGTCATTTTTATTTTTCTGAAATATGATTCGTCTCCTAATGTAGCCAGTAAAATTTACCAGATGTCTTTCTTACTTCCTTTTGTATATGTTTTCTCTTGTAGGGTTACATTTTGCCATCTGCCTTTCCAGAGTAAGTGGCTCTATGTGGGCACTGAGCGAGGTAATATACACATTGTCAATGTGGAGTCCTTCACACTCTCAGGCTACGTCATTATGTGGAATAAAGCCATTGAACTGTGAGTTTGAGCAAATAAATTCCATGTCTAAAAGCATCAGGACCATATATGATAATGTCATATAATAGCTAACCAGTAAATCCATATTGAATTAAATGTGTTAGGCAATCAGTATTAAATACAGATTTATTAGTCTTGTTAAGTATCCTATCGGCTTGTTTGCATGATATATATATATATATATATATATATATAACCATAATGCATATATATATATTACATAACCATAATGCATTTATTCACATATGTATAAACTGTAAACCAAGACAAATGAATCAGACATTATTCTTACTAGTTAAAGAAATCAGACATTATTCTTACTAGTTAAAGAAAATAAATATTTTCTGTTCTTCAATCTTTTAATTATTTTTCTTTTAAATGTTGATCATGATCCACAGAAGTTTGCCTCCAGTGTTTTGAAGACTACTGTTGTAAACTACTTCTTGATGAAATTTAATAATAACTAATAAACAGATATTTGCTACAGTGAACATGTTACAGAAATTTAAGGTTAAGTTTACTTAGTTTTGTTTCAGTGATGATTGTTTTTAATTACTGATGTAACAAAAACTGAGTTGAGTTGTAGAGCCCTGAGGAATTTTCATACTAACTTTTCACTCTTAAAAATCTGTTGTATTTTACCTCTTTCAACAATCTTTTTCTTATATTTTGGGACATAAGACATAAAGTTTAAGGATATTGGCAAGATCTATTTTAATGTTTCTTTTTGTTTTAGAACAACTAATCTTGTGTTGCATTATACCTTTGACAGAAGGATAATTTTGTGACATTGCTTAAGTAATGTGTTTGGTGTACTTGTAATAGCGTATTGAGATTAGTGTTCTTTCCTGTGGCAGGGGCATTATTGTCATGTTGGTAGTGTAACTGTCAAGAGTCTGCATTTTGAGTTGATCACAGCGTTTAATGGTTAGGCTAGTGCGAGTGTTTGTAGTTTCACAGATTCATGAAGTGGAATAGATTTTCTGCCTTCAGAGTTTATGAATAAGGGTATACTTTATCCTTCTGTATATGCATAATTTCATCCATATTGTTATCTGTGTGACTTTTTTTACTCTGAGAAACTATAAGTAACATTACTTTGTTGATTTTTTAAAAAAAGTTCTTGAATATTTCCTACTTGGAACCAGATGGGATGTCTGAATTGGTGACTAGTGAAATAAAATGATATTTTAAATGGCTGCATTAATCAATTCTACATTGCAAGTAGATTTTCTATGTTGATTGTTTTGACTAATTTGACAATTCTTTTCTAAATAGAAAGTGTAGTTAATTGTAAAATTTGTTGACATGGGGCTGGGGATAGTGGTGCAGCACGTGCCTGGTAAGCACGAGGTCCTGAGTTTGATTCCTGCTACCCAAAAAAGAAAAAAAAAAAAGATTTGTTGACATGTATCAATGTGAGTCATTTACCATTTTTTTTCCATGATTCTTGTTTTGATCCATATTAAGAACTTTATTGATTACCCACTGAAATACTTTCTTCCTTTTTAAATAAATAAAAATAAATCTAAAAGCAAGTAAAAGTGTTTATTTTTATTCTTGTTTTAATGAAAATGTCATGTTGAAACTTTTAAGGAGAAAAATATCTTAACTCTTTTCTCTTTTAGGTCATCTAAATCTCACCCAGGACCTGTTGTCCATATAAGTGATAACCCAATGGATGAGGGAAAGGTAGAATGTCTCTATTATATAAATGAAAGATATTTTGTGTTTTTAAATATGCAAACTCTAGGAACATACTTATGCTGAAAAGTTGAAATTGCTATTGTATGACTGTATACTTAATAAATTGTTATTCGTTATAAAGAACAAGGAAAGAGTGATTTGTAATTTGAAAGGGCAAAAAGTATACTAACATGTACGTAAACTTTAATAAATACAAGTTCCTATTTTTATTTGGGCCACACTAGTTTTTATTTGGGCAACTCACAGTATTTTCCCTTTCTGATGAAATAGACAAAAGTTTTCTCTTCTTTGGGGATTCTTTTTAATTACTTTAAAATTGAATAAACTATTCAATTTTTATAGTACTGTTCATGTGTTCTGTTATATGTCTTCCTTAAAATGTTCTTTATAAATAGTTAATACAGGTATTTTTTGAAATGTTACTTAATTTTTTGTACTCTAAAGTGAGTTTCATACAGTCATATCTGACTACTGTTACATTTAGGTTAGTTAATACATCAAAAATATAATAAACTTTTCTTTTCAGTGAATCATTATTTCCTAATTGAAAATAATCTTCTGGGTAGTTCTCTTTAATACTTACATTTTTCAGCCTATAAAATTTTATACTGTTGACCTAAATAAATACCAGGAAGTTTATTGCTGTCAGAAGTCAGTGAAGTGAAACTTATGCATTTTGTGAAGAAGTTTAAAGAGATTATTCTTTACTCAATTTGTGGCAGAGGTCAAGCCTATAAATTATTCAATACTTTTTACTGTACCACTGGAAAAACAGAAGGATAACCTTTTCGAGTTATGTCATAATCATAGAATTGTATGTTTTGATAGATACTGTGTATAAAGCAAGTGTGCTGAAATGTGGATTCTCATTTTATTTTCTTTTATACAGGATACTTGTTTAAAAGCCAAGCATGCCTTTGGTGGGGGGCACGGTGAGAGGGTTAGAAAATTTTCTTCCACCTTGAATCATTAATGGAAGAATTCCTTTCTCTGCAATACTGTATCTCTTCTGTATTCAGACTCATAATGCCACTGCATGTGGCATAATACCCTTGAATGTTCAAGGCATTCTAGCCCATTCATTCTTATTTTTATTTTTTCACTACTGGGGATCTAACCCAGGGGCGCTCTACCACTCATCTTTAGCCCTTTTTATTTTTTAAGACTGACTTGTTTGAGTTGTCTTTGCTGGCCTTGCATTGCTGATTCTCCTGCCTCAGCCTCCCAAGTAGGTGGGATTATAGGCTTGGTTCATTGGACTAGGCTTTCCCTAGGTTGTTTGTTTTTGTGGTACTGGGAATTGAACCCAGGGCCTCAAACATGCTAGGCAAACATTCTGTCACTGGGCCACATAGCCAGCTCTTGCCTATTCTTGCATCATTTCTAGATGAATCTTCTTAGAAGACCATTTTAATCTTAGTGTTCTGTTCAGAAGTTTTCAGTGAATCTGCAGTATTTAACAAACATTTCTTTAATATGTAACTCTAGGTTTTCTTTACCTTTCAGAATATCTTTGTCTCAATGCTATACTGAAACACATAGCTATTGTTTCCCAACTATGAACTGTTCTTTCCTGCCTACTTTCCTTTTTTTATGTAAATTTTTGTGCTTTTAGTTCTGTCCCACTGTTCTTTCTTGGCTGAATGTCTACCCACATCTTGAGACCACATTTAGATATACATCTTGCATGATGTCTTTGATAATCCTGACTGAAAATACTTTCACTTCCCCATTCATTAGTACTTCAGTTATGCAAGTTTTGTGGTATTATCACACATTGCCTTGATAAAAATGTGTGTGTATTTCAGCTTCTTTGAACTCAAAAGTCTCTTTCAGAACAGAAATAATTTTTACGTGAGTTTGTATTTTGAGTGGTGTCCAACGTATTAAGATAGTAATTACTCAGTACAACTAAAAGTAATTGAAGAGTGAAAAAGTTATATGTAACTTGTTATTATCCTCATTTTTGGAGCTTTAGCTGTATATTGTTCTCTTTAGTACCAAGAGTAAATCTCACTCAAATGTTTTCAAAATATTAGTGCTTTGATATAGAGTACTGCATATTATCTAAGGTACAATATCAATGACTTTTCCGTATTTTCAAAGATCTCTGATATTTTTGTCACAAAGGATACAAGGTGAGAAGACAAATTTCTTTAAAGCTAACCTTTTGGGTAGATGCTACCATACTGAGCAACGATCTTGGCTAAGGAAAATTAAGAATTAGTATAGATGCCTGCCTAGCAAGTGCCAGATCATGAATTCAGTTCCCAGTACCAAAAAAAAAAAAAAAACAAAAAAAACCCCAAAACAAACAAAACAAAACAAAAGAGTATAGAACTACTTGAAATAGTAATAGCTACCATTTATTGAATTCTATGTGGTAAGGACTGTGCAGGACATTTGATATACTATCTACTTTTTTTTTTTTTAATCCTCCCTGTGAATTTTAAGCTAGAAATATTTCGTATTTTACAGATGAGGAAGAAGAAACTTGCTGATGTTGATGTTCCAGAGATATAGAACTGGGTTTTGGTGGAGCTAGGATTTGAAACATGATTTCTCAGATTTTAACCTAGTAGTGTTCTATATTTTGCTCCATTTCCTTTCTATTCATAGGTTGGATTTTGATGTTTTAGAGATCTGGTTTCATATTTATTGTACCTACTGATACTTTTTATAAGAGAAAAACTAGGAGGAAAATAGTCAATAGTACAAAACTATTATCACTATGAGTTATAAAAGCAAAGGAGATTATAGGCAAGATCTAACCTATTAGTACCCATTTCTGTCTTAGGCTGTAATAAGCTGACTAAAGAAGTTAAAAGTTTAGTATATAATCCTCTTAGTTTATTAAGAGCTGGATAGCTAAAATTAATCCCATAATGTTATATAGCTACTAAGTGGAAATTTTAAGACTAGAACTTAGGTTTCATGTATCCTAAGCTGTTGACCTTGTATATCACTTATTGAATTTTATATTGATGAAGTTTCTTTCTTACTTCCCCCCATGTGAAAATGACATATCACATGTCATAGATACTTAGAGGATTGGGAAAAGAGACTACCTACTTTTTTTATATTTGTTACACAAATATTTGTTGAGTGTCTAGGAAGCAATGGGTAGTGTATTAGATATTAGAGGCATATATAGGAGGATGTATATATTAGCATTAGAGAAGGAAGATCTTGTTCTGTTTAAATTAGGTAGACTTAATCATGAAAACAATGCTGAATTTAGACCTGAAAGATGAGTATAAAATTGCTCAGTGAGTAAAAAGGGAA